>QRFJ01005971.1:0-83636 GCA_006176705.1 Cocos nucifera | reverse complement strand
CGTCAGATTCGAACAGCTAGAATGATCGCGATCATCTTAAAATACATTCTAATTACTCCCAAAATCCCACCAGTACACCTAGCAGTATATGGTGGCAACCCATCAGAGTGAATGCGGAACCTCTTGGTGCAGCTACCTGTGTGATTCAGTTTCTTTCTTATCTCCCATGAGCCCCGATCAGATAAGGAGTTAAGGGTGGAACTCGTCAAACCCTAGTTCTGTCATATGATGTAATCATTCGATTCGAGTCCAATTGTGAAAATCTTAAAATAGAAACTCTTTCTATTATTTCACTCTACCATGGCCATGGGATTTCTGGACTTGAATTCTCATGATATTCATAGGGCTACTCCTCTTACCACGCAGGTTAGATAAGATTCCATCTTTGATGCAATCCAGTTCCTACAAATGAACATGTATAGCCAACATACACCTCAGGGTTCCATATGGCTAGGAGACCTGAGTAATGGTTTGTAGTCCAAACTATAACACCCTCAAGGTGGAAACTTACTGATTGCATCTCAGGTCAAAGGAACCAGGACACACTACTGCAGGGCATCGAGTCACTCATTGACAGAAAGGTAGACTCCCTAATGGACTACTCGAGGTGAGTCCACGCTCAGTGCCGCTCATTTCTCTAACGAGTACCTATACTTTCACTCCGGAGTCTCCACACCGTAGACTCAGATTCATCTACTAAAGAAGAAGCGATCGTTACACCAACCTTCCGATCAATCACCATACCTCGGATGAATCCTATGGTCGGGAGCTGTATTATTGAGTTAATAATGATAATCTCATGTTCTTAGAATTTTGTCAACTCTTGCTTGAAATAATGAATTATACATTACATTAACCGTCAAAGCAGATGTATCACGAGACCTTAAATACACAGGTGTGATAGAAAAATAACAATTTCATTAATATAGTCAAGAAATTAATTTTGCCCCCTAGAGTTAGTTATTACAGTTGTATGCCATTCTGCTTTCTATAGGCCACATATATCTAAAGATTTTCTATGCACTAAGTACAAACTTTGGGAAAGATGCCAATACTTATATTCTCACTGCAGTGGTCTTATTCCCACTTCTTACACATTATGAGAATGTCAAAGTCTGAAGGTGGACTCAGGCCCACGGGTATTACTAGGCAGTTACTTCAAAACTTTGAGAAGGATTCACCAACTCCATAAGGATCGGTGAACTTAGTGGAAGGTTCATCTTCTCGTTCTCGATCCTTTGAAAAAGGGAAGAAGAACAAGAAGAAGAAAGCCAAGAAGGTGCATGTTCATGCTAGGACACCTATGCAGGCTCAGACCCCAAAGACCAAGCCTGATAAGAGTCAAGCTGAATGCTTCTTTTGTAAGAAGCAGGAGCACTAGAAGAGGAACTATCCTTAGTACATTGCCTCCCTAGATCCAAATAGGTAGAGAAAGATGCTGGGCAAGGTATTTATATGATAACTCCTTGTAATTTCTCTATTTATGATATTACTGACTGGGTATTGGATTTCAATAGCCCTTACCATATTTGCAATTCATTGCAGGGGTTGCAGGTCGATAGAATATTCGAGCAAGGTGAGAGATTCTTGAACGTTGGAGATGGAAGACTGGCTCTAATTCTAGCTTTAGAAATTTTGAAATCGGTATTCGAATCTCATATCATTGTTCTTAGTGATTCTTATTTCTATCCTAGTTTCTTTTTAAATATCTTTTCTGTAGACCTTTGGCCATGAACAATTATAAAATTTCAATAAAAAAATGAGTTTATAATGTCATTATGAATGATGTTATTGCTTTCTATGGACAATTGAATAATGGTGTATATATGTTATCACAACCTGTTAATGTAGTCCATTCTACTGGCAAGCACCCTAGATTAGATAGTATATCATATATCTACTTATGGCACTATAGGCTAGCATATAAACAAGAACAGGATAAATAGATTGACTCAGGAGGGAATCCTCGAAGTTAATGATTGTGAATCACTTCCAACCTGTGAGTCCTGTCTTCTTGATAAAATGACCAAGTCACCTTTCACTGAAAAAGGTGAGAGAGCCAATGAGCTCTTAGGTCTAGTACATACTAATGTATGTGAACCAATGAGCATAAGTGCTAGAGGTGGATATGTCTACTTCATCACTTTCATAGATGATCTATCCAGATATGGATATGTCTATCTGATGAAACATAAATCGGATTCTTTTGAATATTTAAATGATTTCAAAGTGAAGTAGAAAAATAAACTGGAAAGAGTATTAAAACTCTTTGGTCTGACCGAGGAGGAGAATACCTTTCTGATGAGTTTCTCACATATCTAGGAGAGAATAGAATTTTCTCCTAATTGACTCCTCCAGGAACACCACAGCATAATGGTGTGTCTGAAAGAAGGAATCAGACTCTATTAGACATGGTTCGATTCATGATGGTATTTTCCAGCTTGCCGATATCCTTCTGGGGATATGCACTCGAATCGACTTATTATCTATTAAATAGAATTCCATGTAAGTCTGCAATTAAAACCCCATATGAGATATTGACAGGGTGTAAGCCAGCACTTTTACATCTTAGGGTTTGGGGGTTTCCGACTTATGTCAAATAGTTAGTTATAGACAAACTTGAACATAGGTCTGACAAGTGTACATTCATAAGATACCCAAAAGAGATCAAAGGATACTATTTCTACCATGTTGATTAACAAAAGGTGTTAGTCAGCCTTAGGGCAACCTTTTTGGAAAAGAAGTTTCTTGATGAAGGAATTGTTACCTCTAAGGTTGAACATGATGAAGTTCAATAGGTAGAAAGTCTGACACAGAATGTTGAACCTAAGTCAGATTTGATCAGATCAGATCCAAACCCTAGTGAACCCGCACCATTAAGGCGATCCAACAGAGTACCCCACCATCCAGATAGATACTATGGATTCTTGGTCTAGGATGGTGATCCCATCAAACTCGATG
Organism: Cocos nucifera; assembly: GCA_006176705.1. Lineage (NCBI taxonomy): Eukaryota > Viridiplantae > Streptophyta > Magnoliopsida > Arecales > Arecaceae > Cocos > Cocos nucifera. Next base: position 80,675 of record QRFJ01005971.1, on the reverse strand, counting down.
AGAACGATAAGGATCCGATCACTTATATGGATGCGATGTAGAGATCTGACTATGAGAAATGGCTAGAAGCCATGAGATCCAGAATCCATTCCATGAAGGTTAATGACATATGGACATTAGTTGACCCACCTGAAGGGGTTAAACCCATTAGGTGTAAATGGATCTTCAAAAGGAAGAGGAGCACAGACGAAAAGGTGGAGACCTATAAAACCTGTCTGGTTGCCAAGGGCTATCATCAATATTATGGTATTGACTATGATGAGACATTCTCTCCTATGGTAATGCTCAAGTCCATTTGGATCATGCTTGCCATTACCGCCCATTTGGACTATGAGATTTGGCAGATAGATGTGAAGACAGCTTTCCTAAATGGAGAGCTGACCGAAGAGGTATATATGATACAACCTGAAGGGTTCACATCCATAGATGAGTCCAAGGTGTGCAAGCTTCAGAGATCCATTTATGGATTGAAGCAGGCATCTCAGAGTTGAAACATGCATTTTGATAAAGTGATCAAAATGTATGGCTTCATTAAGAATAAAGAAGAACCCTGCATTTACAAATGGACAAATGGTCCAACAATGATATTTTTTATTTTGTACGTGGACGATATTCTCTTAATCGAGAATGACATCCCTGCACTACAAGGAATAAAAGTCTGGTTGTCATCATAGTTCTCCATGAAGGACTTCGGTGAAGCATTCTACATCCTAGGAATGAAGATCTATAAGGATAGATCTAAAATGATGCTTGGTATATCCCAATCCACGTACATAGAAACTATGCTTGGTATATTCCAAAAAGAGCTATCTTTCGATAGGCCAAGAAATTTTTCTCTCTAAGAAGGATTATCCGACAACTCCTGAAGAGAGAGAGTATATGAGTAGAATTTTATATGCTTCGATAGTGGGATCTATTATGTATGCAATGACATGTACGAGATCAGACGTGGCATACTTACTAGGAGTAGTGAGTAGATACCAATCTAACCTTGGAAAAAATTACTAGAAGATGGTCAAAACCATCCTTAAGTATTTGAGAAATACTAAGGACCATTGGTTGGTTTATGGTGAATCAGATCTGAAACTTGTAGGGTTTACAGACTCCAGCTTTCAATCTAACCATGATGATAGTAAAAGTATGTCGAGGTATATCTTTATAATAAATGGTGGAGCCATCTGCTGAAAAAGTTTCAAGCAGCATACAGTGGCTGACTCTATTTGCGAAGCAGAGTACATGGCAGCATCAGATGCAGCAAAGAAAGCTGTGTGACTGAGGAAGTTCATCATCGAGCATGGAGTAGCACCCTCCATTGATGGTCCAATCCTGCTCTACTGCCACAGCACTGGCGCCATAGCTCAAGCAAAGGAATCGAAGGCACACTAGCGAACAAACCACATTCTGTGCTGCTTCTATTTGATCCATGAGATCATGGATCAGGTGACGTCGACCTTTAGAAGTCGACGAAAAGAAGAATCTAATCGACCCCTTCACTAAAGTCCTGGAAATCAAGAAGTTCGACAACCATAAGTTGAAGATGGGTATTAGATACTGTGTTGAGTGGCTTTAGGACAAGTGGGAGTTGTTAAGACTTGTGTTCCAAAGCCAATCGTCAACCTATTGATGGTTAAGATATTGTAATTGATTTATTAATTAATAAATATATTTTGGCATCCTTTTCATCAAAAGTTTACATCTTCTAATGAACTCCATTGTTGTGATGAAGTCCTTAGGACTATTTAGTTTCCATAATGAGAGGATTTATCGATTAGTTCTTAAATTTATTCACGATCAAATGATAGATTGTTAAGTAAGATGACAACGTCTATCGAGCATAGGTCGCTATATGTCATATAGGTTGGTTGTCCTCTTAACTAAGATGTGTGGAGACACTGGTATGGCATACAGGTGAGACGTATGGATATATCGTCATTGAACATGACCAACTTCAAATCATTATGCTATCGAGAATGTCTCTAATGGGATATAGGTATAAGTATCCCTTAGACCTGAGATCACCTTAGTTACTTGCAAGCAACTCACAGTGCTTTGGTACCGAACTAACTGAATTTCTAATTCAGCAATGAAAGACTTTTGGGCATAGTCAAGTACTTGTGAAGTCGGAGTGTGATCAAGATGGAATTGACTACTCCAAGAGTTGGAGAAGAATGTATCACTGTATTTCAATATAGCAAAACCTTAGCCAAGATAATCCATCAGATAGATTTGATATTTTGAAATATAATATGGATAACTTGATCAGAGTTGATAGTTGAACTCTGATGTGTCCTACGAGCATTGTGGTCAAGGAGATGAATTATATGAAAACTATATCCGCATGGGTTCTAAGGATGGTGTTCTACATCTTTGACCTATCCGGCTATCGAGTATCATTGCTAGATGGTCACTTCGATTGGTACAAAAATTTATTTTTATGCTACCGACTTAGGTTCGAATCTATGAGGTCACACACATTAGAGATTACGATCTAATCAGATGATTGATCAATGATTAAGAATCGTTCTAGGGTTAAACAATCAATACGATTGGTGTTTAACCTAGTACAAGTTTTGCAGGAGGATTAATTAGCAATTGAATTACTAATTGGCTTAATTTGATTAAGTCAATAGACTGAGATTAAGTCTAATTAAATATGATTTAATTAGATTTTGTTTGGACTTGATTGGATCAAGTCCAATTGGTTTATTGGATAAGCCAATTGCAAGGAAGAACTAGTCCTAGTCTAACTAGGACTCGAATTAACCTAATTTTCTAATTTGATTATAAAAAATTAAAATTAAATTTGATTTAATCTAATTTAATTAAGTCCCTAAATGGGTTAGGGCCTTATTTAATTGGGTTGGTTTAATCTTGATTTTATTTGGTTAAAAGATCTTGTTTGTCCAAGTCAAAATAGGAGTCCTAGTGTGACTAAGACTCCCTATCTCCTTGCACCACCTTGGTTCCAACGCCCTCCATACCTATTTTTTAGATATTTTTTATGGAAAATCCCTTTCTTCTTGATTTTCATGCCTCATCTCTCCCTCCAAGTCATATTTGAAAGTTAGGTGGAAGACCAAGTCAAAGGAGGAATTATTTTTGCTTAGGATTCTATGAGATAGAATCCTTATTGACCAAAACATCTTCCCTTGAGTGCCACCCCCTTTTTTAATTAATTCTTCTCTTATTCCATGAAAATAATCTCTTTTTTTGTGTGCCCTCCCTTGCTGGTCCATGCTAAAAATTATGGAGGAGGCGCCCAAGAGTCGGGCACCCCAACAACTTCCCATGTTTGGATATTCCTAGTCTAAAAATTTGACCTAACTTGGACTCTTCTTTTTCCCTATTTATTGGATGGATTTTATTTTTATTTTTTTATGAAATATAGAGCTTTGACAGAGGTTTGGGTTATGCAAAAATCAGAGGAAGAGGGTCCTTGGGCATGGGGGTCCCATAGGCACCAAACTAGGTGTCTAGCTGAGAGAAAAGAGAAGAAGAAGAGGATCTTTTTCTAGGATTGTTTTATTTTCAATCTCTCCTCTTTTCTTTTGAGCTTCTTTTAGAGAGTCTCAGATCAGCAAACTCTCATATTCCTTCTCATATTTTGGAGAGTCCAAATTTTGAAGAAGGGAGCGTCGGATCGACCATCAAAGAAGGATCAGCACGGTACTAGCATGCTATGCTAATTTCCTGCATCAAACTTTAGATTAGAGATCGTAGGCTCATATGGATGACTCCTAGAAGCTGAATACATGTGTGGCTTGTGACTTCATCCTCAAGCCTGGATCAGCAAGTTAGAACATCTAAACTTGCACGGGTAATAGATCTTATCTATAAACTTCATACCTACATTTGATGTAGGATAGATCTAGGTTGATTTGATCAATCTTTTTCTTTCTTATTTAATTTTAATTTTTAATTTAATATGATATCTTAATCATATAATAGATCTGAGATCTAGATGGTTACATGATTATTTAAATAAATTTTAGATTTATTTAAGTCTTCCACTGTAAGATCTTGAAAAAGTTTCAAGATCTACCTATGAAATCCTAGATCTGGTTCCTTCGTCGAAGTGACCATCTGACAATGGTACCCGATGATCGGATAGATCGAATGTGTAGAACAACATTCTTAAAATCTATGTGGATATAATTTCTATATAATTCATCCTTTTAACCAAAATGCTCGTAGGATATCTCAGAGTTTAACTGTAAACCCCGATTAGGTCATCCACATCATATTTTAAATTACCAAATTCATCTTATGGATTATCCTGGCCAAGATTTTTGCTATATTGAAATATACTGATGCATTCTTCTTCAACTCCTAGAGTGGGTCAATCCCATCTTGATCACTAACCAACTTTGCAAATACTTGACTGTGCCTAAAAACCTTCTGTTACTAAATTAGAAATTTAGTTATTCTAGTACCAAAGCATAATGAGTTGCTTGCAAGCCACTGTAGTGATCTAAGTCTAAGGGATATTTATATCTATATCCCATTAGAGCAATTCTCGATAGTAGAATACTCTAAAATTAGTCACGTCCAGTGATGATGTACCCATATATGTCACTTGTATGCCATACCAGTGTCTCCACACTCCTTAGTTAAAAGGACAACCAACCTATATGGCATACAATAACCTATGCTCGATAAATGCTATTGTCCTAATTAACAATGTATCATTTGGTCGTAAACTATTTGAGGACTACTTGATAAATTTTTTTTTTATCAAAACTAAATAGTCCTAAGGACTTCATCACAACAATGAAGTTTATTAGAAGATGTAAACTTCATGATGAAAATATCAAAATATATTTTATTTAATAATAAATTAATTATAATTACAAGGTAGCACAACCATAATAGGTTGACAATTGGCTTTGGGATATATTTTTGAATAACTCTCACTTATCCTAAAGCCAGTCGATATAGTATTTTAATACCCATCTTCAACTTGTGGTTGTCGAACTCCTTTATTGCTAGGGCTTTAGTGAAGGAGTCGGCCAGGTTCTCCTTTCTGTCGACCTTCTGAAAGTCGATGTCACCTCGATCTACGATCATCTGGATTAGATGGTAGCGATGTAGTATGTGCTTCGATCGTAGGTGTGCTTTTGGTTCTTTTGCCTAAGCAATGGCACTAGTGCTGTCGCAGTGGAGCAGGACTAGTCCATTAAGGGAGGGTGCTACTTTGAGCTCGGTGATGAATTTTTTTAGCCACACAGCTTCTTTTGCAGTATTTGATACTGTGATATACTCTGCTTCACAAATAGAGTTTGCCACAGTATGCTGCTTGGAACTCTTCTAGCAGACAGCTCCACCATTTAGGATAAAGTATAATCCGATACACTTCTACTATCATCATGATCAGATTGAAAGATAGAGTCTGTAAACCCCTAAAGTTTCAGATCTGACTCACCATAAACCCAACTATTGATCCTTGATATTTTTAAATACTTAAGAATGGCTTTAACCACTTTTCAGTGATTTTCTTTTGGATCAGATTAGTATCTACTCACTACTCCTAGTGAGTATATTACATCTGATCTCATACATGATAGATTCCACTACTGATGCATATGGAACTCTACTCATATGCTCTCTCTCTTCAGGAGTTGTTGGACAATCCTTCTTAGAGAGAGAAATTTCATGGCCTATTGAAAGATAGCCTTTCTTAGATTTTTTCATGTTGAACCTCTTCAGCATAGTTTCTATATACATGGACTGGAACCCAAGCATCCACTTAGATCTATCCCAATAGATCTTCATCCCTAGGATATAGGATGCTTCATCCAAGTCTTTCATGGAGAACTGAGATGACAACCAAACCTTTATTTCTTATAGTATGGAGATGTTATTCTCGATTAAGAGAATGTCATCTACGTATAAGCCAAGAAATATCACTGCTGGACCATTCGTCCACTTGTAAATGTAGGGCTCTTCTCCGTTCTTAGCGAAGCCATATGTTTTGATCATCTTATCAAAATGCATGTTCCAACTTCGAGATGCTTACTTCAATCCATAAATGAATCTCTGAAGCTTGCACACCTTGGACTCATCTGTAGATATGAATTTCTTAGGTTGTATCATATACACTTCTTCGGTCAGCTCTCCATTCAAGAAAGCTGTCTTTATATCTATCTATCAAATCTCATAGTCTAGATGGATAGCTATAGCAAGCATTATCTAAATGGATTTGAGCATTGCCATAGGAGAGAATATCTTGTCATAGTCAATACTATACTGTTGATGATATCCTTTGATAACTAGACAGGCTTTATAGGTCTCTACCTTTCAATCCTCTACATTGCATCCATATAAGTAATCAGATCCTCATCATTCTCATCAAGTTTGATGGGATCACCATCCCAGATTAAGAAACTATAATATCTGTCTGATTGATGCGGTACTCTACAGGATCGTCTTAATGGTGTAGGTATACTAGGCTTCGAATTTGATCTAATCAAATCTGATTCTAGTTCAACTATAGGTGTCGATCTTTCTATCTATTGAACTTTGTTAAGTTCAATCTTAAAGGTAATAGTTTCTTTACCAAGAAACTTTTTTTCAAAAAGATTATCTTAAGGCTGACGAACATTTTTTATTCATCAGCATGGTAGAAAATATACTCTTTTGATTCTTTGGGGTATCCTATGAATGTGCACTTGTCAAACCTAGGTTCAAGTTTATCTGTGATTAATCATTTTACATAAGTCGGGCACCCCTAGACCCTGAGGTGTGAAAGTGCTAGCTTACGCCCTATCCATGTCTCATATGGAGTTTTAATTATAAATTTACTTGGAATCCTATTTAGAAGATAGCAAGCCAATTCGAGTGCATATCCCCAGAAGAATATTGGCAAGCTAGCAAAACCCATCATGGATCAGACCATGTCTAACAGAGTCTAATTCCTCTTTTCAGACATACCATTATGTTGTAGTGTTCTTGGAGGAGTTCATTGAGAGAGAATCCCATTTTCTCCTAGATATGTAGAAAACTCTTCAGAAAGGTATTCCCCTTTCTTGGTCAGATCGAAGAGTTTTTATACTCTTTCTAGTTTATTTTTCTACTTCACTACTGAATCGTTTGAATATTTCAAATGATTCTAATTTAAGTTTCATCAGATAGACATATCAATGCCTAGATAGATCATCTGTGAAAGTAATGAAGTAGAGATATCCGCCTCTAGTACTAGTGCTTATAGGTCTACATACATCAGTATGTACTAAACTTAAGAGCTTAGTGGCTCTCTCACCTTTTCCAGTAAAAGGTGCTTGGTCATTTTTTCAAGAAGAAAAGACTCACAAGTTGAAAGTGATTAATAATCACTAACTTCAAAGATTTCTTCTTGAGTCAACCTATTTATCCTATTCTTGTTTATGTGACCCAGCCTATAGTGCAACAAGTACATATCAAACACACTATCTAATCTAGAGTGCTTGTTAGTGGAATAAACTACATTAATAAATTATGATAACATATATACACCATTATTCAAATGTCATGAGAATATAGTAACACCATTCATAATGATATTACAAAATTCTTTCTTTATTGAAAATTCATAATTATCTTTGGCCATAAGGCCTATAGAAATCACATTCAAAAACAAAATTAGGATAAAAATGACAATCACTAAGAACAATAATATGAGACTCAAATACAAGTTTTAAGATTTCTAATGCTAGAACTAGAACCGATCTTCCATCTCCAACATTCACGAACCACTCACCTTATTCGAATCTTCTACTGACCTGCAACCCCTACAATGAATTACAAATATGGTAAGGGCTATCGATATCCAATATCCAGTCAGTAATATCATAAATAGAGAAATTATAAGAAGTAATCATATAAATACCTTATCCAGCAATAACTTGCTTTTTTCTCGGCCTGTTCGGATCGAGTGAGGCTATGTACTGAGGATAGTTCCTCTTTCAATGCTCTCATTTCTTGCAAAAGAAGCATTCAACTTGACTCTTATCAGTCTTTACTTTCTTAGTCTAGCCTTGCATAAATGTCCCAGCCTGAAATTGCACCTTCTTACTTTTCTTCTTGTTGTTCTTCTTCCCTTTCTTAAAGGGTCGAGAACCAGAAGAAGACCCTCCCACTAAGTTCACCAACTCCTTGTGAAGCTAGTGATCCTTATTAAAGTTTTGAAGTAACCTCAGTAACCCATGGTAGTTTACTTTAGGCTTTGTCATTTTGTAATGAGTAAGAAATGGAAGATAAGATTTGGGCAATGAGTTTAAAATCACATCTTTTCATAGCTGATCATGCAAGAAAAATCCAAGCATGCTCAAATGCTCCATCAGCTTGATCATGTACAATACATGATCAGTGATAGAAGCTCCATCCCTCATCCTGACATTGAAGATGGCACAACTAGTCTTAAACCTTTCAACATCATTAGGTTTGCCAAAAGATTCATTCAACACTTGAATCATGTCTTCTGGCTGAGCAGACTCAAATCTATGATTAAACTCATCGCTCATGGTTGCCAGGATGATACAATGCATCATGGTTTGGTTATTGAGCTACTTCTGATAAGTGTCTCTGACTATTCCACGTGCATTGGGTGCTAGCTTCTTAGGTGCTGGATTTGTCAACACGTATAAGATCTATTCATGTTCTAGGACAATCTTCAAGTTACAGTACTAGTTATTGAAGTTAGATTCCACTAGCTTATCATTATTTAATAATGATCGAAGCGAAAGAAAAATGGCCATGTCTGCACCAAGAAAAATCAAAATCTAATTAGTAATTGATTCAATAAACCTAAAGATTTGGACTTTAATCCAAAGATTTTTCCACTATTTTATTCGAATTGATAGCCTCTACCTCCAATTCGAGAAATTATCCTAATTTCTTAGTGAATACTAGAATCCACATAGACTACACACAAGTCCAACTTTAGTTGGTCAACCCATGTACATCTAAGGATATGTTCATAATAAATTATTTCTCTAAATAATTTTTAGTAATTTAATTTTGCCCCAGTCCCTAATCAGTAGGCTTTGGCCTCCATTAAAAAATTTTGGTTAGGTTCAACCATTAACATGACCATACTTGGTCCATCTAACCAATGAATGATTAAGCCCAACATTGGTTGATCAACCTAACCATCATTTAGAGAGATGCGACTGAGAAATCATATTATGAATGATAATTTCATTAGTCGATAAGCACCTGGCCTTTGGGCCTCTAATGATTATCCAACTAATGGACCCATTATCATCCACTTAATGGGAGGCTATGATCTAGTTATCATCATAACTATTTTATTTTTAAGAACCTAATAATTTTAGAGAATTTAATTAATTAATTTTAAGAAAGAGAGAAGTGAACTAGCCAATTTTGATCCTCCTACTGACTTCACCAAGTCAGATCATGAAGAACCTAATTAAAGCTGGTATTAGGAGCACCTAAATCAGTCACACTGATTTACTTAATTAACATGGGTGAGCCCAAATCATCAAGTGATCTAATCAAAATCTAATTGACCAGGATAGCCAGGTAAGTAAGATCAATGGAAGGGATATGCCATTAACTCATCAAAGATCGAAATCAGTGTGAGTAGCTCCCAATTAAAAACCATTGGTCTGGATTGTCAAACTTACCTTAGACACTATCCTATTCATTAGTTTTAATTGGATCAACCTAGCAATTTTAGGTTCGATCGCGTAGTCATGAATCAAGTCCATCTGGTCCTCATTAAAGGCATGGACTTGACCAACTACAACTATTATAATAGAGTCTAAAGAGTCCTTGACCTAATCTAATTAAACATTTGATTAGATTTGATCAATTACTCTAATTTAGTTCATTCTTTAACTAACCTTAGGTCTAACCCAATTAATGAATTTAATTCATCTAACCCAATAATCCAATGTTATGATCAATGACTTAGGATCTTTAATTCACAATTCTAGAGCCTAATTCATCATACTTAATTCTTAATTAAGTTTTGGACTGAGGGTTGGAATTTGGCATTTCAAAAATAATTTTCATATTTATAAAATATTTTTACAACATGGTTCTACCAACCAGTTGCATGTTTGATTCATGATCAATATGTAATTCAATAACCCATGAGACTACTTTTAGATATAATCTAAACATGCTCATGTAATTAAAATAGTTTCAATTCAATCAATCATAAATCAATTTAGACCAAATTTAACACATTTATGCTGATAAAAAACTAGATTAAAATACTTTTAATCAGACTAAAATATTTTTAATCAGATCATAAAATCTTTTAGATCTAATCTAAAATTTTATGATCATGATTTTAGATTTGCACATACTATGACAACCTTTCCACTGCAAGAGATAAATCTTACAGTATGACAACCTTATAACAATCCATGCAATTTAATAATAATTTTTAATTTTAAATTTAAACATCAAATTATAATTTTGATCCAATCTAAATTATCAATCTAAACATTCATAAAATCATATAAAAATAACATGGCTCTGATACCAATTGAAGGAAACCGATCTAGGATTTTAGGATTAGAATTTAAATTTTTTTTAAATCTATGCAATGAAAACATGAATTAATCATATTAATTCATAATTAAATATAAAAAACTCTAGATCTAAGATCCTATTACATGATTAAAGCATGATATTAGATAAAAAATTAAAACATGAGAATAAATTATGTTGAACATATCAACATAAAAACTATTCTATGCTAGATCAAATATAGATAGGAAAAAGATGATCGTATCATCCATACCTTTGCAAACTGAGTTCTCTAACTCACTGATCAGGGCTTGAGGTTGTTGTTCTAAACTGCACATGCATCTGGCCTCTACAAGTTGTCCACACGAGCTCTTGATCACTGATCAGAAGTTTGATGCCTGAAAATCAACACTGTTTGCTGGAACTGCGCTGACCCTTCTTCGATAGTTGATCTAGATCTTTCTTTCTTTGAAACTTCGACCCTCCAATTTTTAGAAGACAAGAAAGATGATTTTAGACCTGAAACACCTCTCAAAATCTCAAAAAAAAGAATGGAGTAGATGGAAGAAAACCCTAGAAGAAGACCCTCTTTTTCTTCTCTTTTCTCTCACCAAAGTACCTTGATTGGTACCTTTACAATTCCTACACCTAAACCTCTCTGTGCCCAGCCTCTCCATGCCTAAAGACCTCTCTCTTAGATCTATAATCTTCAAAAGGATTATGTTAAAAATCCTTTTATATTGAGAGATATGGAGGAGTCCTTGTCTAGGTCAAATACCTAGTTAAGAGACCTCCAAATTGGGCTAGACTTGGGGCGCCCAACTTTTGGGCATCCCCTTCTTCATTTTGGGTGTGGACTACCTAATGTTTGGCACATTAAAATACTTTATTTTTCATGAAAATTTTAGAAAAAAATTAAGAGTTTAAGCACCATACATGGATAAGAATTCTGGTTGCAACAAACTCTATCAAATAGAGTTTGAAATCAAAACAACTAATTTATTTTGACTTAGTCCTCAACCAAATACCATGTAAGAAGTATATGGAATGTGGGGATGCATGTCTTCTATCTAAAAAAAAGAGATTCTATGGAAAAATTAAATAAAACTTTATAGAGAGTGCATGGAGATTGAATGGTGCAAGGATTTGGGAGTTCGAGTCTTACTAGGACTCGATTAGGACTCCTAATTTGACTTGATCTTGAAGGAACTAGATCTAGGATTTTACAGGTAGTCTTGAAAACTTTTTCAAGATCTTACAGTGGAAGACTTAAATAAGTCAAATATTTATTTAAATAAATATGTAAATACCTAGATCTCAGATCTATTACATGATCAAGGTATGATATTAAATCAGAAATTAAAATCAAATAAGAAAGTAAAGGGTTGATCAAATTAACCTAGATCTACACTACATCTAATGCAGGTATGAAGTTAATAGATTAGATCTATTACCTAAGCAAGTTAGATGTTCTAACTTACTGATCCAGGCTTGAAGATGAAGTCATGAGCCGCACAAATATCCGGCCTCTAGGAGTCATCCACACGACCCTACGATCTCTGATTTGAAGCTCAATGCAGAAAATCAGCATAGCATGCTAGTACTGTACTGATCCTTCTTCGACGATCGATCCGATGCTTTCTTCTTCAAAATTTAGACTCTTCAAAATATGAGAAGAAAGATGAGAGTTTACTAATCTAAGACTCTCTAAGAAAAACCTCAGAAAAAGGAGGAGAGATTGAAAATAAAACAGCCCTAGAAGAAGACCCTCTTCTTCTTCTCTTTTTTCTCACCTAGACATCTAGTTTGGTACCTATGGAACCCCCATGTCCAAGGATCCTCTTCCTTTGATTTTTGCACACCCCAAACCTCTTCCAAAGCTCTATATTTTATAAAAAAATTAAAATAAAATTCATCCAATAAATAGAAAAAAAGAAGAGCCCAAGTTAGATCAAAATCCTAGACTAGGAATATCCAAACATGAAAGTTGTTGTGGCACACAACTCTTGGGCACCTCCTCTATAATTATTGGTGTGGACCAACGAGGGAGGGTGCACAAAAAAGAAGATTATTTTTCTAAAATAAGAAAAGAATTAATTAGAAGAGGAGGCGGCACTTAAGGAAAGCTATCTTCACATCCATCTGCTAGATCTCATAGTCTAGATGGGCAGCAATGGCAAGCATGATCCAAATGGACTTGAGCATTGCCACAGGGGAGAACATCTCGTCATAGTCAATACCATAATATTGACGATATCACTTGACAACTAGATGGGCTTTATAGGTCTCCACCTTTTCGTCTGCACCCCTCTTCCTTTTGAAGATCCATTTACACCCAATGAATTTAACTCCTTCAGATGGGTCAACTAATATCCATTCATCATTGACCTTCATGGAATCCATTTTGGATCTCATGGCTTCTAGCCTTTTTTCAGAGTTGGGTCTCTGCATTGCATCCATATAAGTGATCGTGTCCTCATCATTCTCATCGAGTTCGATGGGATGACCATCCTGGACAAAGAATCCATAGTATCTATCCGGATGGCATGATACTCTACCGGATCGCCTTAATAGTGTGGGTTTACTAGGTTTCGGATCTGATCTGATCAAATCCAACTTAGGTTCAACATTCTATGTCAGACTTTCTATCTGTTGAACTTTATTAAGTTCCATCTTATAGACAATAGTACCTTCACCAAGGAACTCCATTTCCAAAAAGATTGTCCTAAGGCTGATGAACACCTTTTGTTCATTAGCATGGTAGAAATAGTATCCTTTGATCTCTTTTGGATACGCTATGAATGTAAACTTGTCAGACCTAGGTCCAAGTTTGTTTGTAACTAACCGTTTAATATAAGCCAGGCACCCCCAAACCCTAAGATGTGAAAGTGCTGGCTTACGCCCTATCCACATCTCATGTGGGGTTTTAAGTACAGACTTACTTGAAATTCTATTTAATAGATAACAAGCCAATTCGAGTGCATATCCTCAAAAGTATATCGACAAGCTAACAAATCCCATCATGGATCGGACTATGTCTAACAAAGTCTGATTCCTCCTTTCAGATACACCATTATGCTGTGGTGTTCCAGAAGGAGTCAATTGGGAGAGAATTCTATTCTCTCCTAAATATGTGAGAAACTCACTAGAAAGGTATTCTCCTCCTCGGTCAGATCGAAGAGTTTTAATACCTTTCTAGTTTATTTTTCTACTTCACTTCGAAATCATTTGAATATTTTAAGAGAATCCAACTTATGTTTCATCAGATAGACATATCCATATCTGGATAGATCATCTGTGAAAGTGATGAAGTACACATATCCACCTCTGATACTTGTGCTCATTGGTCCATATACATCAGTATGTACTAGACCTAAGAGCTCATTGGCTCTCTCATCTTTTCCAGTAAAAGGTGACTTGATCATTTTACCAAGAAGATAGGACTCACAGGTTAGAAGTGATTCACAATCATTGACTTCGAGGATTCCGTCTTGAGTCAACCTATTTATCTTGTTCTTGTTTATATGACCTAGCCTACAGTGCCATAAGTAGATATCTGATATACTATCTAATCTAGGGTGCTTGCTAGTAGAATAGACTACATTAATAAGTTGTGATAATATATATACACCATTGTTCAATTATCTACAGAAAGAAAGCAGTAACACCATTCATAATGACATTACGAACTCATTTTCTTATTGAAATTTTATAATTGTTCATAGCCAAAAAGCCTATAGAAATGATATTTAGAAAGAAACTAGGACAAAAAAGATAATCACTAAGAACAACGGTATAAGATTCAAAAACAAGTTTCAAAATTTTGAAAGCGAGAACTAGAACTGATCTTCCATCTCCAACATTTAGGAATCTCTCACCTTGCTTGAAACTTCTACTAATCTGCAACCTCTATAATGAATTGCAAATATGGTAAGTGCTATCAGTATCCAATACCCAGTCAGTAATATCATAAATAGAAAAATTGCAAGGAGTTATCATATAAATACCTTGCCCAGCAACAGCATGCTTCTTTCTCTACCTATTCAGGTCCAGGAAGGCAATGTATCGAGGATAGTTCCTCTTCCAATTCTCTTGCTTCTTGCAAAAGAAGCATTCAGTTTGACTCTTATCGTGCTTGATCTTCCTGATCTGGCCCTGCACTGATGTCCCAGTCTGAACGTGCACCTTCTTTGTTTTCTTCTTCTTGTTCTTCTTTCCTTTCCTAAAGGGTCGAGAACCAGAAGATGAACCTCCCACTAAGTTCACCGACTTTTTATAGAGCTGGTGATCCTTCTCAAAGTTTTGAAGTAATCCCAGTAAGCCATAGTAGTTTACTTCAGGCTTTGTCATTTTGTAATTAGTAAGGAAAGGAAGATAGGACTTCGGCAGCGAGTTCAGTATTGCATCTTTTCCAAGTTGTTTATGCAAGAAAAAGCTGAATTTGCTCAAGCACTCTATCAGCTCGATCATATACAGTACATGATCAGTGATAGAGGCTCCATCCTGTATTCTGGCATTGAAGATGGTGCAACTAAACTTGTGCCTCTCAACGTCACCAGGTGTGCCAAAAGAATCCTCTAACACTTGGAGCATTTCATTTGGCTGAGCTGTCTCAAACCTGCGACTGAACTATCGCTCATCGCAGCCAACATAATGTAGCGCACGATGGTTCAATCACCGAGCCACTTCTGATAAGTGTCTCGACTATTCCACGTGCATTGGCAGCTGGCTCCTCTTGTACAGGATCGTCAGCATATATAGAATCCATGCATGCTCCAGGACAATCTTCAACTTTCGATACCAGCTATCGAAGTTAGGTCCCACCAACTTATCATTGTCCAACAACGATCGAAGCGATAGAAAAGTGGCCATGTTTGCATAAAGAAAAATCAAAATCTAATTAGTAATTAATTCATTGAACCTAAAGATTTGGACTTTAATCAAAAGATTTCTTCCACTATTTTATTCGAATTAATAGCCTCTACCTCCAATTTGAGGAATTATCCTAATTCCTTAGTGGGTACTAGAATCCACATAGATTGTACATGAGCCCAACTTTGGTTGGCCCACCCATGTACATCTAAGGATAGGTTCATAACCAATTATTTCTCCAAATAATTTTTAATAATTAAACTTTACCCCAGGCCCTGATCAGTTGGCTTTGGCCTTCTCAGAAAAGGGTTCAGTTAGGTCCAACCATTAAAATGATCAGGGCCAACTTTGGTTGGCCCACCTGACTACCATTTAGAAAGATGTATCCAAGAGATCATATAATGAATGATAATTTCATCAATCGATAAGCACCAGGCCTTTGGGCCTCCAATGATTATCCAACTGATGGACTCATTATCATCCACTTTAATGGGAGGCTATGATCCAGTTATTATATAAATATTTCATTTTAGGGACCAATAATTTTAGAAGATTTAATTTATAGAAGTGAGTAGGTTAGATTAACTAGCTTGTCATGATCCTCCTACTAACTTCACCAAGTCAGCTTAAGAAAGATCATTAATAGGCTAGTTTAGGAGCACCTAAATCAGTCAAATTGATTTACCAAGCTAACATGGGTCAGCTCAAATAGTTAAGCAATCTGATTAAAACATAATCTCACCAAGAGGCCAGGTAAGTTCGATCAGTGGAAGGGTCTGCCAGGCTTGCCTTAGACACCATCAAAAATGGCCAGGTAAGTGAGCTGCCAATTAAAAACCACTGATCTAGTTTACCTTAGACACCAACTAGTTTAATTAGTTTTAATTAGATCAACCTAATAGTTCATGCTAGATCGCATAGTCAAGAATCAAGTCTATCTTGGGTCATGTTCAAGACATAGACTTGACCAACTACAACTATTGCAATTGATCTAGAGAATCCTTGACCTAATCTAAGACAATAATTGATTAGATTTAGTCAATTCTCTAATTAAGTCTATTATTTAATATAACCCTAGGTCTAAACCAATTAATGGATCTAATCCCCACTAACCCATTAACCCAATGTATTATGATTCGTGTCATAGGATCTTCAATTTACAATCCTAGAATCAAATCAAACAACTTCTTAATTCTTAATCAAGTTTTGGGCTGAGGGTTGGGGTTTGGCTTTTTAAAAATAATTTCATATTTGTAAAACATTTTTATAATATGGTTATATTAACCAAGTTGCATATTTGATTCATAATCAATATGCAAGTAACATAAACATGAATCTACTTTAGATCTAATCTAAATGGGTCATATAATTGAAATAATTTCAATAATAATCAATCATAAATCTTCCTAGATCAAATCTAACATATTTATAAAGATTAAAACTAGATTAAAATATTTTTAATTAGATCATAAAATTTCTTAGATCTAATTTAAAATTTTATGATCAATATTTTAGATCAGCACGTACTAGGATAACCTATTCACTGTAAGGGGTAAACCTTATAGTAGGACAATCTTATGGTAGTCTGTGCAATCTAAAATATTTTATTTTTATATCAAAAACTATTTTAAATCTATTAAATTATAAATAAAATTAGATCAAATCTAATAAATTTATGACTAGAGTCAGATCATCATGAACTAAGATAACCTATTCACTGTAAGGGGTAAACCTTACAGCTAGACAACCATATGGCAGTTCGTGAGATTTAAATTTTTTTTTAATTTTAGATTTAATAAATAGATTATAAATTAGATCTAATCTAAGAAATAATCTAAATATATACAAAAATCATGTAATAATAATCTAGCTCTAATACCAATTGAAGGAATCAGATCTAGGATTTTATAAGTAGACCTTAAAAACTTTTTCAAGATCTTGCAATAAAAAAATTAAATAAATTAAATATTTATTTAAATAAATATGTAAATATCTAGATCTTAGATCTATTACATAATCAAGATATGATATTAAATTAAAAATTAAAATCAAATAAGAAAGTAAAAGGTTGATCAAATCAACCTAGAACTACACTACATCAAATGCAGGTATGAAGTTAATACTTCAGATCTATTACCTGAGCAAGTTAGACATTCTAACTTGTTGAACTGAGCTTGAGGATGAAGTCACAAGCTGCACATGCATCCAGCCTCTAGGAGTCATCCACACGAGCCTACGATCTCTGATCTGAAGTTCGATGTAGGAAATCAGCACAACATGCTAGTACTATGCTGATCCTTTTACGATGATCAATCCGATGATCCCTTCTTCGAAATTTGGACTCTTCAAAATATGAGAAGGAAGATGAGAGTTTACTAATCTGAGACTCTCTCAGAAAAAATTCAAAAAAAGGAGGAGAGATTGAAAATAAAACAGCCCTAAAAGAAGACCCTCTTCTTCTTCTCTTTTCTCTCACCTAGACACCTAGTTTGGTACCTATGAAACCCCCACATCCAAGGACCCTCTTTCTCTAATTTTTACACACCCCAAACCTCTCCTAAAGCTCTGTATTTCATAAAAAAATTAAAATAAAATTCATCCAATAAATAAAAAAAAAGAAGAGTCCAAGTTAGATCAAAATCCTAGATTAGGAATATCCAAACATGGGAAGTTGTTGGGGTGCCCAACTCTTGGGTGCCTCCTCTATAATTATTGGCGTGGATCAGCAAGGGAGGGTTCACAAAAAGGAGATTATTTTCATAGAATAAGAGATGAATTAATTAAAAGAGGGGGCGGCACTCAAGGGAAGGTGTTTTGGTCAATAAGGATTCTATCTTATAGAATCCTAAGCAAAACTAACTCCTCTTTTGACTTGGTCTTCCAACAAATTGCCTTATGAGAAAAGGAGAAAAAGAGAGCATGAGAAGCCATGGGAGTGAAGAATTTTCATGTAAGAAACAAAACAAAAAGGGCATGGGGCATGAGGATTAAGTGGCGCAAGTGATAGGGAGTCCTATTCACACTAGGACTTCTATTTTGACTTGGTCAAACAAGATCTTATAACCAAATAAAATCAAGATTAAACCAACCCAATTAAATAATGTCCTAACCAAATTAAGGACTTAATTAAATTATATTAAATTATATTTAATTTTAATTTATTTTCTAATTAAACTAGAAAATTGGGTTAATCCGAGTCCTAGTTAGACTAGGACTAGTTCTTCCTTGCACTTGGCTTATCCAATAAACCAATTGGACTTGATCCATTCAAGCCCAAACCAAATTTAATTAAATTATATTTAATTAGACTTAGTCTTAGCCTATTGGCTTAATCAAATTAAGCTAGTTAGTAATCCAATTGCTAATCGATCGTCCTGCAACACTTGCACTAGGTTAAACATCGATCGTATTGATTGTTTAACCCTAGAACAATTCTTAATCATTGATTAACCATCCGATCAGATCATAAGCTCTAATGTGTGTGACCTCATAGGTCCGAACCTAAGTCAGTAGTATAGAAATAAATTTCTATATCAATCAAAGTGACCATCTAGCAATGATACCCAACGGTTGGATAGGTCGAAGGTGTAGAACATCATCCTTAGAGCCCATGCTGATATAATTTCCATATAATTCATCCCTTTGACCACAATACTCGTAGGACACCTCAGAGTTCTACTGTCAAGTCTAATCAGGTTATCCACATTGTATTTCAAAATATCAAATCCATTTAATGGATTATCCTGGCCAAGATTTTGCTATATTGAAATATGGTGATACATTCTTCTCCAACTCTTGGAGTGGTCAATTCCATCTTGATCACACTCCAACTTTGCAAGTACTTGATTATGCCCAGAAGCCTTTCATTATAGAATTAAAAATTTAGTTAGTTTGGTACCAAAGCATAGTGAGTTGCTTGCAAGTCACTGAGGTGATCTCAGATCTAAGGGATACTTATACCATATCTCATCAGAGACATTCTTGATAGCAGAATCCCTAAAGTTGATTACATTCAATGACGATGTACCCATACATCTCATTTGTATGCCATACCAGTGTCTCCACACTCTTTGGTTAAGAGGACAACCAACCTATATGGCATATAGTGACCTATGTTCGATAGATGCTGTTGTCCTAATTAACAGCCTATCATTTGGTCGTGAATAAATTTAAGGACTAATCGATAAATCCTCTTTTTATCAAAACTAAATAGTCCTAAGGACTTCATCATAATAATGGAGTTCATTAGAAGATGTAAACTTATGATAAAAAAGGTGCTAAAATATTTTTATTAATTAATAAATTAATTATAATTATAAAATAGCTTAACCGTCAATAGACTAACGAATGGCTTTGGAACATAATTCCCAACAGATCCAACTTGATCCTTGGACCAAATTAAATTAGAATTTATTTAACTCAATTAAATTAGATCTTAGTCCAACTAATAACCTTATTAAATCAGATTTAATTCTGATTTAGTTTCTAATCAAATTAGAGATTAGGTTTAGTCAAGTCCTAATTGAACTAGAACTGGTTCTTCCTTGTAATTGTCTCATCCAATAAACCAATTAGACTTGATCCAATCAAGCCCAAATCAAATCTAATTAAATCAAATTTAATTAGACAATCTCAATACTTTGGCTTAATCAAATTAAGTCAATTAGCAATTAAATTACTAATCAATCCTCCTGCAATACTTGCACTAGATTAAATATCAATCGTATTAATTATTTAATCCTAAAATAATTTTTAATCATTGATCAACCATCTGATCAGATTGATACCTCTTATGTATGTGATCTTATAGGTCCAAACCTAAGTCGGTAGCATAAAAATTAATTTTTGTACCAATCGAAGTAACTATCTAGCAATGGTACCTTACGGTCGGATAGGTTGAATGTATAGAATAACTTTCTTAGAACCCATGTGGATATAGTTTCTATTTAATTCATCTCCTTGACCAAAATACTCGTAGGACACCTCATAGTTTAACTATCAATCCCAATTAGGTCATCCATATTATATTTCAAAATACTAAATCCATCTTATGGATTACCTTGGCTAAGGATTTTGCTATATTGAAATATAGTGATGCATTCTTCTCCAACTCTTGGAGTGGTCAATTCCATCTTGATCACTCACCGACTTCATAAGTACTTGACTGTGCCCAGAAATCTTTCATTACTAAATTAAAAATTCAATTAGTTCGGTATCAAAGCATAGTGAGTTGCTTGCAAGCCATTGTGGTGATCTTAAGTCTAAGGGATATTTATATCTATATCCCAATAAAGTAACTATTGATAGCAAAATGCTCTAGAATAGGTCACGTCTAGTAATGATGTATCCATACATCTCACTTGTATGCCGTACTAGTGTCTCTATATTCTTTGGTTAAGAGGATAACCAACCTATATGGCATACAATGATCTATGCTCGATAAATACTGTCGTCCTAATTAACAGCATATCACTTGATCATAAACTATTTAAGGACTAATTGATAAATCCTCTCTTTATTAAAACTAAATAGTCCTAAGAACTTCATCATAATAATGAAGTTCATTAGAAGATGTAGACTTTATGATGAAAATACCAAAATATATTTTATTTAATAATGAATTAATTATAATTACAAGATAGCATAACTGTCAATAGGCTGACAATTGGCTTTGGAACATATTTTCCAATAGACGAAGCCTATATCTTATTTAAAATCCTGAGTGAAAACTCAATTAACCATCCTTCATTATCTTTCTACCAAAAGAGGATAGGAATCTATGATCCCGAATCTAGTTCTAAGGTTGACTTGAACTTGATAAATAAAGTAAACTTTCTTGCCCAAAAATTAGATCAACTCCTAACCCTAGGCTAACAAACTCCTGCACAAAATATATCACTCTCTAATTATTAAAAGATTTGTTCTATCTATGCTAGCCCAACCCATCATGTGAGTGAATGCCCCATGATTACACAATTTCCATCTTTTATCCATGATCAAGTTCAAGTTGCTCAAGACTACTCCAAGCTGATTAATGATCCTTTTTCAAATTTATATAACCTAGATTGGAGGAACCATCCTAATTTTTTCTGGATACCCCAACTGACTCAGGGCCAGACCCAATATCAAAATTATGCCTATAATAGAGGTCAGCCTAGTTAGTCCATCCAGCCATTCCATTATAATCAACCATCATACCCACCTCCTCAACAGACCAATCTAGCTGATGGTAGATTTAATTAACTACAATAATTAATTCTAACCCAACAACAATCGATTTTGACTCAACAACAATCTATCACCAAGCTAGAAGCTCAAATAGGATAATTAGCTGAGTCTAACATGAGGAGAGAACTAGGTCAATTACCAAGCCAATCGATTCTTAAAAACAACCTATTTAATGTCTACTAACCATTTGGACTAAATTATCAACCTAATATCCCACTTAAGAATCTCCAATTTGAGAATGTCAAAGTAATTTTTGAACTTAAAAGTTATATGATTCTTATGGATCCATACCAAGATCAAGTAAGAGAGGCTAGTACTGATGCTAGCTAAGATAAAAATCTAGAAGAATAAGTTAGTACTGAAGCTAACTGCATAGAAGAACCTAAGCCAGAAACTAGTACTGATGCTAGTTCTAATATAAGAAAGATAGATAAAGGAAAGCAGAGAATAGATAATTTACCCAAGACATATGAACCTGAAGTTCTATTCCCTTCAAACTACGAAGCTAGTTCTTCTTACAAAGATCAAGAGGCATGTAATGAAGTGTCAATGAAGTTGTTTAAAACTCTTTCTATCATCTTCACGCTGCCATAGCCATGGACTTAAGGACTCAATCTCATAATTATCATAGGGCTGCTCCTCATCTACCGAGGTAGATAGATCCTCTATTAGTGCAATCCAATTCCTATAATGAACATGCTATAGCCAACATACACCTCAGGGTTTTGAATGGCTAGGAGACCGAGTTATGATATAGTCAAACTATAACACTCTCAAGGTAAACTGTCGATGCACCTCAGGTTAAAGAATCAGACACACCATTGCAGCATCGAGTCAGTCATCGATGAAAAGATAGAGTTTCTTATGACTGTTCGAGGTGATCACGCTCAGTGCCCTCATTCTCTAATAAGTATCTATACTCTTGCTCTAATATCTCCATACCGTAGACTCAAGATACATCTATCCTAAGAAAGTGATCATACACCAACCTTTCAAATCGATCACCATCCTCGTGATGATCCTACGATCAGGAGCTATTTATAAGTTAATTATGAAAATTTATGTCTTAAATTTTCAACTCTTGAAAATATTAATTATCATTATCATTAACTTAAATGATGTATTCTAAATACTTTAAATACACACTATGATAGAAAATAATTCTTTTATTAATTTATAGTCAAAATTATAAAATTATCTTTAGAAGTGTATTACAAGTGTTTAGCCAATCTGACTTCTAGGGCACACATCTAACAAACTCCACTTGATCTAGAGCTCTTTGGCTTCTAGGACACACATCTAACAAACTCCCACTTGACCTAGAGCTAATTGGCTATAAATCTAAGTCCCATCTTCTCAAGATGGGCTTCGATCTTCTGTTGGCTCAATGGCTTTGTCAGTGGGTCAGTCGCATTATCTACAGTGTT
The DNA here is from genome assembly GCA_006176705.1 of Cocos nucifera. Classification (NCBI taxonomy): domain Eukaryota; kingdom Viridiplantae; phylum Streptophyta; class Magnoliopsida; order Arecales; family Arecaceae; genus Cocos; species Cocos nucifera. Next base: position 57,669 of record QRFJ01005971.1, on the reverse strand, counting down.
GACTCTCTTGACCTCGACGTATCCCTTTTTGAGGTAATTGTGGATGAGGTGGTATCATCGCTCGATGTGCTTGGATTTCTAATGAGATCTTAACTCCTTATCTAGAGCTATGGTGCCATTGTTGTTACAGTATAGAAGGATGGCATCTGATGGCATCACTCCGAGCTCTATGATGAACTTCTTGTACCAGAATGTCTCCTTTGCAGCCTCCGACGTAGTAATGTACTCTGCTTCCATGGTAGAGTCTACTATCACCGTCTGCTTGAAACTCATCCAATTGATAGCTTCATTATAAGTAAACAAACTTTCAGATGTCAACTTTTGATCATCTATGTCGAACATAAAATTCGAGTCTGTATACCCTAGGATCTAGAGTTCTCCATTACCAAAAACTAAAAACATATCCTTAGTTCTTCTCAATTACATAAGGATACATTTCACAGAAGTCCAGTGCTCTTCACTAGGATTCGACTGATACCTACTTGCGACACTCACAGCATGGGCAATATCAGGTCATGTACATAGCATGGCATACATGAGGCTCCCTATTGTTGAAGCATAAGAAACTTGCTCATGCATTCAATCTCCTCAGGTCTTCTTGGAGAGATGAATGCCATGTCTGAAGGGTAGTAAAACTCTCTTAGAGTTTTTCAAGCTAAATCTCTTCAGCACCTCCTCTATGTACATTTTCTATGAGAGACCCAGCATAAGGCACATCTTCTTGGAGAGATGAATGCCATGTCTGAAGGGTAGTAAATCCCTTTTAGAGTTTTTCAAGCTAAATCTCTTCAGCACCTCCTCTATGTACATTTTCTATGAGAGATCCAGCATTCTATTCTGTCTATCCCTATAGATCTTAATTTTCAAAATGAAGGATGCCTCTCCTAGATCTTTCATAGAAAACTCCTTAGAGAATCACATTTTGACTATAGTCAACATGAAAATATCATTTTCAATTAGGAGGATGTCATCCACGTATAGTACGAGAAAGACAACAGCACTCCCACTGACCTTTTGAAAACATAGGGCTCCTTCTCGTTCTTGATGAATTCAAATAATTTGATTACATTATTGAAATGAGCATTCCAACTCTGAGATGCTTGCTTAAGTTCATATTTGAATCTTTGCAGCTTGCATACTTTATGATCATTATCATTGGATGTGAATCCTAGTAGCTGTTTCATATAGATATCTTCCTCAAGATATTCATTTAAGAATGCCATTTTCACATCCATCAGCCATATTTCATAATCGAAATAGACTACAACAGCAAGCAATGTGCGGATGGATTTAAGCATGGCTACTGACGAAAAAGTATCCTGATAGTCAATGCCCTCGCATTGACTATATCCTTTTGATATGAGCCTTGCTTTGAATGATTTTACATTTCCATCGACACATATCTTTCTCTTGAAGATCCATTTACACCCAATAGGTACTATAACTTTAGGTGGATCTACCAAGGTCCATACTTGGTTCGAACACATTAAGTAAATCTTTGACCTCATTGCTTCTAACCATTTCTCACAGTCGATATCTGAGATCACCTCGTCATAAGTTTTGGGATCATCACCATGAACCCCATTTTCTGTGAGGAACATTTTCTCTATGTCTTTTGATATAGTACCTAAGTACCATTCAGGAGGATCGAAAATTTTACTTGATCTACGAGGTGGAGGAGGTAGTGTCTAGGTTGGCTCAATCTGATTAGGTTCTATAGGTTCCTTAGCTTATTTTTTATCAGAGACTTTCTCCTTGAGTCTAATCTATCTCTCGATGACACCATCTTGAATAAACTATTTTTCAAGGAAGATGGCATGTCGACTCACAATCCATTGTGATCTTTCAGGAGATAGAAATAATATCCCAATGACTCTTTAGGATATCCAATAAATCGAGCTCTAAAGGACCTAGACTCTAATTTGTATGCCTGTTGTCTCTTGATATGGGCTGGACAATCCTAAATTCTGAGATGACTCAGACTTGATTTCTTACCATGCCATATCTCATATGGTATGATAGAAATGGTCTTAGAGGAAATTCTATTCAGTAAATATATAGCGATCATCAGACTATGTCCCCAAAGAAACTCAGGAAGGTCCATGAAGCTCATCATGGATCGGACCATATCTAATAGGGTCCGATTTCTCCATTCCAAAGTCCTATTAAGTTGAGGCATTCCATGTGGAGTCCATTAAGAGACTATGCTATTATCTTTAAGATAGTCTAGGAATTCTCGACTAAGGTATTTGCCTCCTCGATCTGACTGAAGAATCTTAATGGGTTTTTCTATTTGCTTTTCTACTTCGAGTCTGAATTTCTTGAACTTTTCAAAAACTTCAGACTTGTGTCACATCAAATACATATATCTGTATCAAGATAAATCATCGATAAAGGTGATGAAGTAGACATAATTGCCCCTAGCCGGCACATCGAATGGGCTGCATACATCAATATGTACTAGGTCAAGTAGGTTTGTAGCCCTTTTCTCATGTCCTACAAAAGGAAGCTTGGTCATTTTGCCATGAAGGCATGATTCACAAATCGGATATGACTCGAAAGTCAACGGACTCAATAGTCCAGATTTCTTCAATTTGTTAACCCTACCTTCAGCTATATGACCTAGCCTAAGTTGCCAAAGATACCTATTATTTAGACTATCCCTAGGTCACTTTGATCCTATGGCATTCATGTTTTGCTCGATATTAAAAATAAAAACATCAATATGTAAGTGATAGAGATCGTTTATATGGAAACCACTTATAATTTTATTTTTTTCATAAAGAATATTATAATGATCCTTAAAAAGACTAATTACATAGCCTTCTTGTGCTAAATATGAAATAGAAATCAAATTTCTTCTTGCTGTAGGCACATAAAAATTATCCCTAAGTACTAAGTCTAATCTTGATGATAATCGCAGAGGATAGATTTTCATGGCCACAATAATAACTGTTGCATCATTTTCGATGCATAAGATCATCTTACCATCCCTCAGCCTCCTACTATCATCAAGACCTTGCATTGAAGTGTACAAGTGAGCACTAGAACCAGAGTCAAGCACCCAATTGGATGCAAAAGAAATTGTAAGATTAGATTTTATAATGATCATATCTCTAGAAGGACTTGCCTCTTTCTTGTTTTTTAGGCTGGCCAGGTAAAGAGGGTAGTTCCGCTTCCAATGGCCATCAATATTTCAATGAAAATATTTTTTTTATCAGCGGTCTTCTTCTTCGACTCTGCCTTCTTCTTCTTCCCACCATCCACCTTTTGCTTCTTCATGAACTTCTTTTTCTATCCAAAAAATTTTCTCTTAGAAGAAGTTCGCTCCATAATAAGTACTGAGCCTTTAGAACCTTTCATAGAAAGCCCAGCTGTAACTAGCATGATCATAAGCTCAGCCAAGGTATTCTAAAGTTTATGCATATGGTAGTTCATGATGAACTGCCCATACGCATCAGTCAAGAACTACAGAATTATATCAATCTGCAAATTTTGATCTAACTTTACACCAAACTTCTCAAGCTCTTCTAGGTCCTTGATCATCATCAAACAATGATCTTGGACTGACTATCCATCATGCATTTGAGCCTTAAATAGTCTTTTAGTGACTTAATATTTGGCTACACAACTCTGTTCACCAAACAACTCTTATAGGTGAGCCAACATTTGGTGGCTAATCTTAATGTCTTCATATTGGTGCTAGAGCTCATCAGACATCGAGCCCATTATGTAATACCTGGCTTTATCCAACAACTTCTTGAGAGATGCTCTCTGATCAGCGGATGGATAGACTGGTAAGGTGGGAGGATCCTATTCCAACATATGAGTCAACTTCTCAAAATCTAAAATAATTTTAAAGTTTTGGAGCCAATCCTTGTAATTGGATTTGATCAGTCTATGGGTGTCCAGGATGCGGGCTAGTGGGTTGGACACAGACATCTTCCTATAGAGGGTCAAAATTTTGAGTTAGATTTTATAATTAGACTTAATCAATTTATTTAAGAGTTTTATTTTTAAATAAATTAGGCTTCCACTATTTACTCGGATCCCTACACTTTCTTGGTAGAGATGCAAAAATCTCCATGATTATTGATTTCTAGTGGGTGGTGCGGTCTCACCGACTAGCTCATCACCTCACCCAACAGTTATTGGTGATGGATCAATCGATGAGTGAACAACTCTTGTCCAATGATTTTTTAATCATGGTGCATCCAAACCTGATCTCTATTTCATGAATCTTATAATATCCAGAATATTGATTCACTCATTAGTTAAGTCAGACCCATTATTTGCATGAATTGGATTTCTGATTGGATCCCTCACCATATCCAAAATATTAAGCCCAACCCATCCTCCAACCCGTAGTATCCAATGCCTAATAGACATGGTTGCATTTTTTTCAATGCAATTGAACCACTATATCCAGCCAAGAATAATCAACCCTGGAAAGGGCCCGCACATCTACAATGGTGGAAGGCCTTAGACTTAATATTTTCTTAGAAAGATTTAATTTAGATCTCTTTAAACTTGACTTGACTTAGTCATAATAATTATGACTAATCTAGTGGCATGGGTTGGCTCGAATTGTTAGCCACCTCGAATCAGAACTGGATCAACATAAATGGCTAGGTAAGTAAGACCGATGGAAGGGATATGCCATTAACTCGACAAGATCGTATTTAGGTCGAGTAGCTCTTAATTAAAACTTAGTTGATCATATCTGCCAGACTTATCTTAGACACCAAATTATCGAATCAAAATCAATTGGATTAGCTTACAATCCAAGCTCGAACTGCGAAGCTAAATTAGGTCTTGACTTGATCGAGTCACATCTCAATGTGATTCAATCTTGATCCAGACTTAATCCTATTAGGTTGGTCAAATCTAAGCTCTTTTTGATCCTACCTAACCAACTCTTGATTCAGTTTGATCAACTGCTAGACCTAATTGAGCTACCCAAGTTTGAATCCAATTTTATAAATATGTCTTAGATCTAAAAATTCATAATTTTTAGATTAAATTAATTTCATAATCTTAATTCTTAATTAAGTTTTAGGTTCATGAATAAAACATGTAATAAAATCCTAGGATTTTAAGATTTAGGGTTTTGTAGAAAAATAAGTTTTGATTTCTGATTAAGAACAAACGTGCAAACCCCTACACATCATAAAAACACCCCATCGAATGGGAGGAGAGGGCCTTTAAACCCTACTTTATTCTTATGATCAGATGGCCAAGGAAAATATTTTAATTAGATATATAATTTCTACTATAAAACTAGTCAGATCTAAATCATATATCGCATATACAATTAATGATCTAACTTATATATGTTTTGCATACATGTCATATATCATGACTAAATTAAACATGCATGCTTTCAGATCTAATATATCACATATAATATCTAAAAAATAAAATTTTAATTTGATCACATCAAACAAAATAATTCTAGATATTTTATAGAACTATTCTATAACTAGTCTAAGCATGCATCTTTCATATCTCATATGAATAAAATAAAAATTAAAAATTTTATTTTCTATCTTTCAAATCTGATTATAATAATTATAATATCAAAAAAATAAAAAAAAATCAAATTTAAAATTATATTTAATTAATTTAATAATATGATTATACTAGACTACACATGAACTATTCTATTCCTAGTCTAGTCATGCATCTCATACATTATAGATCTAAATCATAAAATTTTTATTTTTTGATTTTAGATCAAATCACATCTGATGTGATATCTAAAATCTTTTAATATTAAATCATAAATAAGAATTAAATTAAATCTAAAATAGATATGAAGAACTGCCAACCTGGCTCTGATACCAGTTGAAGGAAAAACCCTATTTTTCTTATATAGAATCGTTCAAATCTGATTAGATCTGAAGAAATATTTTAAAATTTTCTTTATGATTCTAATCAAATTTAAGACATCTCAAATTTAATCCTAAAGATATAATATTAAAATTAAAAATAAAATTAAATCTAATTTATTTTTGTACCTTTGTTTTGGATAATCAGATTATCCTGCGATGATCCTGATCTATCCTAAGGTTCTAGAAGGAGCCATGCACACGCTTAGCCTCTATTGGTATCCACTCAAGTAAGATCTAGACATCTTCTCCTCATAAATCTTTTTTTCAAAGATCATATCTAGATATGATCTGAAGAACCTTCAAAATAACTTCTGAAGGTAGTCTATCCGTCTCACGAACACCATCATGTAGATGATGAAATCTTCTTAATATTAATTGGATCTTCTTCTTAGATTTATTTCCAACCTTTGGCACTTAGAAGAAGGGGAGAGAGAAGATCAAAAAGGGTATGGAAGATGGAAGGGGCGATAGCTTTTTGGGCATGGGAAAATGTTTCTTATGTTGCATCAATATGGCATGAGAAGGGTTTTTATGTTATGTGCCATCTAAGACTCCTAACTGATCAAGCAACTTGTTTGCTTGATTACATAGGACTCCTACTTGATAGCCCACATCCCAAACCTAGTCTTCAACAAGTTTGGTCACCAAAAACACTTCCCAAAGTGGTGTGAAGAAAGGATGAGGAGGAGTCCATGCGCCATGGACTCCTCCCTTCAAGAGTTTGATCCAAATCAAACTCTATCATAACTAAGTCAAAACTTCACCATAAATCACAAAATTTAACACATCCATAGAATGTCTCAATCCCTACCATATATCCAAAAATTAGAGCAAACTAATTTATAGAGTATTTTCTAGAAGCCTCTGATCAGGTGATCCTCAACTCTCTCAATTAGGTCAACTTTTGACCCTAGTCCAATTTGACTATGAATGGATTTAATTTCTATAATTAATCAGATCTAAACTTATTCCAATCAGATGAAAATAAACCCACTCAAGATACAAGAATAAGTTAAATCAAATTTGACTCAGTTAAGATGAATTAGAAAGATTACGTAAGGAGAAAGTCAGGCTCAATCGTGTGCTAGCATGATTACCTTGAACCTGATTGAATCTAATCCAAATCAATCAAATTGGATTAGCTCAATTGATGACATTCAGACCCAAACCCTTATTTCGTATCTAGTTAGGTTCAGTTTTGTATGGTAATAAGATATGTCACGATCTCTATCATCGACATCATCGAAATACCTTTCGATGGATCAGAACTTTTCTTGTTCATACAATTAGAATAATCGATCATCAAAATCATTCTAATTACTCCCAAAATCCACCAGTGACACCGAGAAGTATATGGTGGCAACCCATTAGGACTGAAAGTGAATCTCTCAATGCAGTTATCTATATGATTGGGTTCTTTTATCTTAAGTCCCGACCGGATTAGGATTAAGGTGAACTCGTCAAACCCAACATCCATCATATGAATTAATCATTTGATTTGAGTCCATTGTAAAATCCTAATAGAAACTCTTTCTATCATCTTTACTCTGCCATGGCCATGGGCTTAAGGACTCAATCTCATGATTATTATAGGGCCGCTCCTCATCTATTGGGATAGATGGATCCCATATTAGTACAATACAATTTCTACAATGAACATACTATAGCCAACATACACCTCAGGATTCTGAATGGCTAGGAGATCGAGTTATGGTGTAGTCAAACTATAACATCCTCAAGGTGAATTATTGATGCACCTTAGATCAAAGAACCAGATACACCACTATAGTATCGAGTCAATCATCGACGAAAAGGTAGACTTTCTTATGACTGCTCGAGGTGGTCACGCTCAGTGCTCTCATTCTCTAACGAGTACCTATACTCTCGCTTTAATATCTCCACACCATATACTCAAGACACATCTATCCTAAGAAAGCGATCGTACACCAACCTTTCAGATCGATCACCATCTTCGTGATGATCCTACAGTCGGGAGCTGTTTATGAGTTAATTATGAAAATTCATGTCTCAAATTTTCAACTCTTGAAAATATGAATTGTCATTACCATTAACTCAAAGGATGTATCACAGACACTTTAAATACACACTGTGATAGAAAATAATTTTTTTATTAATTTATAGTCAAAATTATAAAATTGCCCTTAGAAGTGTATTACAAGTGTTTAGTCAATCTGGCTTCTAAGACACACATCTAACACCTAACCCTCCTTCTACACTTCTTTTCCTATTTTTTTGTATTTTGATCCTTAGGAATTTCTTAGGAGGGGGTCTTTAGTCTTTTTCCTGTTCTTTCGACTTGTCTATCAATTTTTTTTAATTTTATAGGGTTTTCCCAACTTTGCTTGATCCAGAATATCATCTAAAATCTCCTGGTCTGATGGTTATAAGAGCCCATCCAATCCAAACCCCTCAAATCCCAATCTTAGTGAAGCAGCCAAACCTAGGATAGCACCTCGTCCAACCTTTGTGCCCAAAACAATTCCTTGCTCTTTACGCTCCAAAGATCTTTTTTTTATAAGGATCCAATACGGGGTTCCTTCATAATACAAGCTGGAGCTTCCCAAACTGAGTGGCCGAGCCTGCACTCCTTTGGATCACTTCTATTTGTACACCGAAGCTCTTCATGCTAGATTCCGACTCTCGATTCCTTCCTTTATGGTAGCTCTCTTTCAATTTTTGAATATTTTCTTTGCATCTATGATTCCAAACTTATTTAGGTTCATCATATGGTTCCCTTTCCTCTACATTTCGACAGACGTCCAATTCACTATTTTCTTATTCTATAATTATTTCACTTTCAAATACCATCATACCACTAAGTGCTGGTGGTACCTGTCCCCTCAATTTAGCAAAAAGGAGTTACTTAAGGGTGCCCCTTCTTCCATCCATAATTGAAAGAAAAAAAATTTCTTTGTTTCCTATTCCTCTTTAGAATTAGGACTTCCCAGCTAGGGCTAGTTGAGAGATTCGGTCCACCGAGCTCCCAGGTTGGAGAGAAAGGATCTTGACCTGGCTAGCAAATTAAGGAATTACTAAACTCCTCCACTATCCAAACTGCTAGAAGATCAGACTTTGTTTAACCTCGGCTTAAGTTCCCTCAATCCAGCAGGTATACATTCATATCTTGTTAACTAATCTTTTGTCTTTTCTTCTAACTTTAGTTTTCTTACTACTGCAGAGATGATCCTAAAAGAACTAAATCGATTGACCAAAGGGATTAAAGCCCTCAAAAGAAAGAGCAATTCTTCAGGAGAGTAATCGAAGCAGGCAAGGGTTGAAGACCTGAGTTCAACAGTGCCAACTTAGGTCGCCCCCATTCCAGAAATCACCGCAACCACACCAAGCTCGACCTTGCCCATTGAAGCTGCCACCTCGGTGCCTCCCGAGCAGGGGATAGTGGTAGAGAGGAGAAAGAAGAAGGCTAATGCCAAGAGAGTTAGGAGAAACACTAGAGAGTCTAGTAGTAATAATTTTGATCTAGAGCAGGGTTCCTTGGACGATTGGGAGGTCATCCAACCCTTAATGGAGGGTTGTATCCTTCCACACTTACTTGAGAGGATGCTTCATACGGATGATGAGGAAAGAGTAAGAGATTCTTGTATAGCTTTTCTTGACGTAATCAATTTTCTTCTATGCTTGATTAAACATTAATAGATCTCATAGCCATAACTTATATCTTGTTATTTGCAGCTTGGACATCATCTATACACCAATGCAGAGGTAATGAACCTTCGTAAAGCTGAGGCTTCAAAAGCCATCAAGGAGGCCCAAGCGGAAGCCAAGAATGCCCAGACTGAGGTTGAGCATTTGAGGGAAGTCCACTCTGCTAAGACTAGGCACCTTTAGGAAGCACTTCAAAAAGAGGAACAAACATCGATAGTGTTGAATGCCATCTTGATCCTGGAAAAAAACAAACAGAAGAAGATCGAGGAGGAGGATGGTGTGGAGAGGGAGCGGGCCGTTGAGTCCTTCAAGTCTTCAAAGGTGATGGAGGATATCAAAATAGCTTTCACTCAGGAGGCCTACCTCAAAGAATTCAAGGTCTGCCAAAGGAGGATCATGGAGAAGTTTCTAGAGATGGACCTCAACTTTCTAGTAGAGGACTTGGGGATGATGAAGTGGGACCTTCGGCTGCTAGTGCCAAACTTTCTCCTACCAAATCTACAGCCACACCTGTTGAAGGGCCGACCCCTACTGAGGCTACATGCAATTCTTCTGCTGTTCTCCCTTCGGACATTGGTGACCTCCAGTACTAGTTGTATTTTTTTCTTTTTTTTGTCCTTCATGTACTTAAAGCATTTTAATTAATGAAATTGAACTTTCATTTTTTACTATACATGTGTTGTGATGTATTTATGCATTAAACACAGTCTCTAGTCGAAGCAGAACCTGTCTTAGGATATCCCCTTGAAGGACCTTAATAAAAAGTTAAGAAAGTTCATCAACTTAGCAAAAAATTGAAGAAGACTGAAGATGAGCTTCAGAAATCAAAGAAGAACTATGCAGAAGCCACCATCAAAATTAACCATCTTCATCAGTCATCCAAGCAATTTTTCAGAGAGTATACTGCCAAGAAGAATCATTTGAATCAAAAACTTGAAGTGACTAGCTAGAAAGCGAGCCAGTGAGAAGTCCTAGACTTTGACTGCCAAGATCAGCTCTCTCGAAGTTGAACTTAAAGCAGCAAAGGAGAAGATCCAGCTTCAAGAGGGGAGCTCGGCATGGTCCACTAGTCGAGAAGAATATGGTTGGGACTGGTCCAGGAGGTTCTCGAAACTTAAAAATCAATTGCACTTGGTCAAGGATTCATACAAGAGTTACGCGCTCAGCTAGAGTGATCAAATTGCCAAGCTTTAATGGACAGTTTGGAAAGCTGATGAAGAGATTGCTCGACTATGGAAGTGGGTGGCAGATAGGATGCATACTAGTTCAAGCAAAGATTCAAAGAAACTTAGTTCTCTGAGGAGGACCATGAAGAACCTTTTCGAACTATATGAAAAAGAGAAGGCTGAGCTGTAGCAACTAAAAATATTGATGGTTTATCAACAGGATGTCATGAAAGATGCAGAGGCTGAATCGACCATTCTAAGGAAGAGGTTGAGGGAGGTTGAAGAAGACTTTTGAAGGTCTCAGAAATTACTAAGCAAGAGTTTAGTAGCAAGGTGAGAACTCAAGGCAAAAGTGGAAGATTTAAAGCACTCCCTCATGCTGGCTGGGGGTGAAAGTCTAAAGTTCGAGTTCAAATAGGACTTCATCTCTTCTTTTTTTCTCTCTCTTTTCATTTCTAATCAGTCTTGAAGACCTCCACTTGTAATGAACTTCGTTTGAATGAAATAATATTCCTTTTGTTCCTTATTCACTATTTTGTCTCAATTGAATGCTCGTACAATTCCTCACTCCATGTTGTTTATAATGTTAGTGTTGTTTTGCGATGATGACCTCTGTTTGTCATTTTATAGGTGTTGGGGATAAATCTGCTCCAGCCAAAGTTCGGCTGGATGCTTGATCTCGAAAGGATCCCGTCTGACAGCAGCCTCCATGGTTAAACCTCGGGCCTCCTCCATGCTTGATCTCCTTCAGCCAGACTCCTCCAATGATCGAACTCCTTTCAGACTTTTTTCTCAGCCAAACTCTTCTCCCAGTCGGACTCCTTCAATAATTGAACTCCTTTCGGGCTTCTCCTTCAGTCAGACTCTTCCAACGATCGAACTCCTTCCAGACTTCTCCTTTAGTCAGACTCCTCCAGTAATTGAACTCCTCCCAAACTTTTTCTTCAGTCAGACTCCTCTCCCAACCAGACTCCTCCAATAGTCAAACTCCTATCGGACTTTTCCTTCAGCCAGACTCCTCCAACAGTCAAACTCCTTCCAGATTTCTCCTTCAAACAGACTCCTCCAAATAGCTAAACTTCCTTCGAACTACATCCAGCAGCCCTAGAGGACCTCGACTCTCGCCCTTGATGTAGCCAAAAGAACTATCAATCTCTCCCATCCGAGCTTCAGCCATTGGACCCCGATGGGCTCGCACATCATGATAACAGACACTATCCCCCATAACAAACTTCATGTGGCTCTGAAGGACCTACTATTGAATGGTTATGGCTATCACTATCAGTTTGTTATAGGCTCCATTCATATAAGAGATCCTCCAGGTATGCTTTCTCCCAAAAACTCTCCTTCTCTTCCTTAAAACTCTACTAGAATCTCTCTACGTATTCCATTTCTATTGGCCGAAAGAGTTGACTTGATCGTCGGAGGGTCTTGCCGGAGCCACCACCCCAGACTCTAGACGAGACTTATTTTGCAAGTCCCAACGGCGACCTCATCCTCTCCAAATCCAGCTTCGACTCTGATGATGGCCAGATTTTGCACCAATAGGATATCTTACCAGAGCCACCACCCCAGACTCTGGATGAGACTTATTTTGTAGGTCCCGATGGTGACCTCATCCTCTCCAAATTTAGCTTTTCATGCCAACAAGATTGGCACTAGAGGAAGGTCCCTCAAGTTATTGAGGTTTCCTTGTTCTTTAAGGAATACGTGGTGGAGATCCCTCTTCATCCCAACTAGAGTCCTACTTTTTCTCTCAACCACTCGAGGATGCCCCCCAGAAAGGCTTCAACCTGATAGTCAACCACTTCCATGGCTAGATCTCATCCAGATCTTCCTACCCCTATTTCGTCTCCTACGTATCAAGCTCCATCGCTTGCGATGATGGACACGGTGCAATTCAACCTGCTGATCCAGAAGGTCCATGGCCTCACTGAAGTAGTACAAGTTATGTGGCAGCAGTAGCCATCTCTGATGCCATCTCGACCAGAGCAGATTTCTCGGGAGCCAGAGAATCCAATCTGGGGGTGGCCAACTTGGGTCAGTCAGCCGGCAACCCTCAAAAAAGGAAAGCAGAGGGTGGAGAGCCCTTGCTCAGACCATGACTCGACCGTGGGCGAGCTTTGCCCCCATTCCATCAGAAAACCATGGAGATCAATGACCATGAAGATCTCCTAGATCAAAAGCTCCAAGAAATGAGTTGACAAATCGAAGAACTCCATCATGCTCCCTCCTCCCATGGTAATGATTTTTGCACTAATCCTCCTTTTTCTCATAAGATTATGTAGGAACCGATCCCACTGAACTTCAAGCTCCCTTAGTTTGAGAGTTACGACAGGACTACTGATCTGATCGACCACCTAGAGGCCTTTCGAATAATGATGCTGCTCCATGGCACGTCAGATGCCATTTTGTGTCGGACCTTTTCGTCCACCCTGAAGGGAGCCATCAGAAACTGGTATTCGGCCCTTGAGCTAGGTAACATCTTTTTCTTCAATCAAATGAGCCATTAGTTTGCGGCTTATTTTGTTAGCAGCCAACATCCCCACCGAGGTTCAGATTCTCTGATGAATATCAAGTAGAAGGAGGGAGAGTCTATCCGGGTTTATGTCACCGAGTTTAATGCTGCTGCATTGGAGGTTCGAAATCTGGACCAGTCTGTTGTAATGGCCACACTCAAGGATGGCCTTCAGAAGACTTGGAGAAGAAGTACCCCAACAACTTTGCCGATATGCTGGCTCGGGCTGAAGGTTATGCCCGAGCTGAGGAAGCCTTTAAGGCTAGGGATAATGAAGCCTCCCAGCAGCGATGGGCAGGCGAACCGAATGTGCCCACGACTGAAGAGAAATCGAGCAGAGCTCAACCATGCTCCCAAACTCCTCCATAGCATAAGCAAGCTCGAACTCCTACTCGGGCCTAGAGGTGAAGAAGCCCGGATAGAAGGGCGCGATGGAGCTCTTCCTTTAGAAGATTCTACAACTACGCCCCTCTCAATGCTCCAAAAATCCAAGTACTGATGGAGATCAGGAAGCAACTATCGAGATCGAAAAGAATGTGCACTCACCCCGGCAAGCACAATCCTAGCAAGTTCTGCCTCTACCATCATGATCACGATCACTATATAGAAGAGTGCATCTAGCTCCAAGATGAGATCGAGGAGCTCATCAGGCATGTTAGGCTTGGTCGGTTCCTATAATGTCGGTCAGAAGGATGGGAGGATCGACCAAGAGCACCCCCATTGCCAGAACCATCGAGGGGCAAGGAGCAGCAAGAAGATCGGCCCTCGATTGGCATCACTAACACCATCTCTGGGAGACTTCGACGTGGGAAGGCTAGCAGATTGATAGAACCTGAGAAGAGGCAAAGGACTAAGGAGTCCATCACTTTCATCAATGAGGATGCCCGAGGAGTCCAATTTTTGCACAATGATGCGGTTGTAATCTTTTTAAACATTGCTGATTATGATGTACTCCACATTTTGGTAGATAATGAAAGTTCCACTAATGTTCTATATTATGATGCTTTCTTTAAAATGTCCATACCCGATAATCGCCTGAGACCCATGAGCTCCCCATTGGTCAGCTTCACTGGCAACACTGTGCTAGTGGAGGGAATGATAACTCTAGTTGTGACTACTGGGCAATATCCAAAGCAGGCCAAGGCATGGGTTGACTTTTTGGTGGTGAAAGCCTCCTCCACTTATAATGCAATCCTCGACCGACCTGGTCTGAATGCACTACGGGCCGTGGTGTCGACCTATTATCTGAAGATAAAATTCCCAACAAATAATGGAATATGTGAAATCAGAGGTGATCAAGCATTAGCCCGACACTGCTACTCCATCGCCATACAAAATGGCACTCGACTTGACCCCTGCCCAGTTGACGGGCTTGATGTCCATGATGACCTTACCAAAGAACGAGGCGAGCCTATAGAAGATATTATGACCGTCCCCTTGAATGATGGGAACGTGGAGCATACAATGCAAATTGGCTCCAATCTGGAAGATGAAATTCGGGAGCAGCTCATCGCCTATTTATGGAGGAATGCCGATGTCTTCGCCTAGGTACCGACGGATATGCCTAGGATTGACGTCGAGGTTATGGAACATCGGCTGGCCATTGATCCCAAGCATCGACTAGTGAAAGAAAGAGTTCGAGGCCATGCACTAGAAAGATAGAAGGAAATAGTAGAAGAAGTCGACAAGCTTCTCAATGCCAAATTTATTCAAGAAGTTAGCTATCCGACCTAGGTCTCTAACGTGGTCCCGGTCAAGAAGGCCAATGGCAAGTGAAGAATGTGCATCGACTTTAAGAAGCTAAACAAGGTCTGCCTAAAAGATAGCTATCCTTTGCCTAGAATCGATCAACTGGTGGATGCAACTTTAGACTACGAGCTCCTCACCTTCATGGACGCCATCTCTGGCTACAACCAAATTTGGATGACACCGGAGGATGAGGAGAAGACTACTTTTATTACTAACCATGGTCTTTACTATTACAAGGTCATGCCCTTCGGGCGTAAGAATGCAGGCATGACTTATCAGTGCTTGGTTAATAAAATCTTCAAGGAGCAGATCGGCCACAATATGAAGATTTATGTCGATGACATGCTGGTCAAAAGTCAAATGTCTATCAATCATGTTGCCGACCTTGAAGAGGCTTTCGATGCACTCAAGAAATATAAGATGAAGCTGAACCCAACCAAATGTGCCTTTGGGGTAGCCTCAAGAAAATTTTTAGGGTTCATGGTCTCGAGACGAGGGATTGAGGCCAACCTAGAGAAGATTTGAGCTATCCAGAAGATGACCACTCTAAAGTCCATCAAAGAAGTTCAGCGCCTGATCGGGAAGGTGGCATCTTTGAATTATTTTATCTCGAGGTTGGTTGAATGCTACATGCCCTTCTTCTAAATCCTCAAGAAATCAAAAGATTTTCACTAGACTCTGAAAAACCAAAAGGTGTTCGACAAGCTCAAGAACTACCTCCGCTCGCCTCTCCTACTAGCCAAACCCAAATTTGGAGAGGAGCTGTTTCTCTACCTCGCAATCTCTCCTACGGTGCTAGCAGCAGTCCTAATCAAAGAAGAGACAAAAGTACAGCAACCAGTCTACTACATAAGCTGGATCCTAAGGGATGTCAAGACTAGGTATACAAAGTTGGAAAAATTGACTTATGCTCTTCTGATTGTAGCAAAAAGACTTTGGCCTTACTTCTAGGAACATGCTATAATGCTCCTTATTGACCAGCCAATCAGAGCGATCCTTCATCAAATGGATGCTTTTGAAAGAATTGCAAAATGGGCCATTGAATTAATAGAGTTTGACATCAACTATCGACCTCAGCCAGTAATCAAGGCTCAGGCACTGACCGACTTCATAGTTGAATGTACCATCCTAGACGATGTTGAGCTTCAGAATGAAACCAACATTCCATGGTTGCATTCAAGCTCCTCTAAAGAAAGAATGGACCTTCCTGAAGATTTCTTGGCCCTGTATGTCGATGGCTTCTCCAACGCTTCTAGAGCAGGTGCGGGGCTGATCCTGATCAATCCAAAAGAAATCATCATCGGGTATGTGCTGCATTTTGAATTCCCAATGATAAATAGTGGGATAGAATATGAGGCCCTAATAGCTGGGCTTAGGATAGCTAAAGAATCGAGAGCTGATTGGCTTCAAGTTTGCAGTGACTCCCAACTGGTCATGGGACAAGTCAGTGGTAGTTATGAAGCCCAGGAAGAGAGTATGGTAAAATATCTTGAGAAGGTGAAGAGCTTGACCCCAGCCTTCAGCAGCTTCAGCATTTGACAAATCCCAAGAGCGAAAAATGCTAGGGCCGACCTTCTTTCCAAGCTAGCCACCCCAGCTCCTAACAAGCTTCCGAAAGAAGCTTATTATGAGACATTGAAATGCCCATGCATAAAGGAACTGCAGCCCATCATGCAGGTTGGTCAAGAGCCCTACTGGATTGACCCACTGACCACTTATCTTAAAGATGGGGTTCTTCCTCGTGACCCAAAAGAGGCTCAAAAGTTGAGAAACCAAGCCTCCCGATATGTTCTTTATGAGAATAAGCTGTATAAAAGGTTGTATTCTCTACCATTATTGAGGTTCCTCCGATCCTCTGAGGTCGATTTCGTACTATGGAAAATGCATGAGAGAATTTATGGGAGCCATCTGGGTGCCAGATCTCTGTCTCATAAGCTGCTCCGATAAGGGTATTACTGGCCGACTATGCACGGTGATTGTATTGATTATGTCAGGAGATGTGATCGATGCTAAAGGAACGTGAATGTCCAAAGGAAACCAACCATCGAGCTTGCCTCGTTGAGTGCTCCTTGGCTATTTATGCAGTGGGGGATGGATATTCTTGGACCTTCCTAATGGCATCTGGGCAATGAAAGTTTCTCCTAGTCACCATCGACTATTTCACTAAATGGATCGAGGCCGAACCACTAGCAAAGATTACCGAAGCCAAGGTATAGGACTTCATCTGAAAGTTGATCATCTATAGATTCAGACTGCCCCAAACTATCATAATAGATAATGGCCAATAATTTGCCGAGGTGAGGTTCGTCGAGTTGTACGAAGGTCTGAATATCTTCCACCACTTTACATCGGTAGCTCACCCACAGGCAAATGGAAAAGCTGAAGTGACCAACCGAATCCTATTGTAAGGCATCAAGACAAGACTCAAAAGAGCAAGAGAGGCCTGGATGGATGAACTTTATCATGTTCTATGGGCATACCGTACTACCCAAAGGCCACCGATTGGAGAAACATCGTTCGCCTTAGCTTTTGGAATAAAGGCAGTCATTCTGATCGAACTTAAGCTTCCATCGGTGTGGGTAGTGGCTTTCAACGAGTAGCATAACCCGCAAGACCTTAGAACCAACCTCGACCTACTAGAAGAAAAAGAGAAGAAGCCCAAGTATGGATGGCAGCTTACAGGTGATAGGTGGCCTGATACTATAACTCCAGAGTCAGAGGTAAAATGTTCAGAGTGAAAGACTTAGTGCTTCAGCAAGCCGCCATCCCTCAGCCTCAAAACTAGGGGAAGTTTGCCCCAAATTGGGAAGGACCCTACGAGGTCACGAAAATCATCTGACCTAGGACATATTACTTGAAGGAACTCAGAAGGGCAGACCTACCTCGACCATAAAATTCGAAAAATCTACGAATGTATTACCGATGATTTGATTACAATGAAATCTTCCTACTTCAACACCCTAATCTTTGTTGTATATTGGCAATAATGGGGGACTACCTCCCAAACTTAATCTCATGATAAGTACGGTCACGTTAGGAACAGGTGGAGAACCTCATCCTAACATGAGCAAAGTCGAAGGCCTTATTCATTTTAGATGAGATGAGGAGAGAGGCCCTGACAACGACCCTAATGTGCCCCAATAGCTCATTAGGAATAGGAGGAGAATCTCATCCTAACGTGAGTGAAGTCGAAGACCTCATTCATTTTAGACGAGATGAGGAGAGAGGCCTTGACAATGGCCCTAATGTGCCCCTACAATTCATTAGGAATAGAAGAAGAACCTCATCCTAACATGAGCAAAGTCGAAGGCCTCGTTCATTTTAGATGAGATAAGGGAAGAGGCCCTAACAATGGCCCTAATGTGCCCCTATAGTCCATTAGGAACAGGAGGAGAACCTCATCCTAATGTGAGCAAAGTCGAAGGCCTCGCTAATTTTAGATGAGATGAGGGGAGAGGCCCTAACAATGGCCCTAATGTGCCCCTACAGGCCGTTAAGAATAGGAGGAGAATCTTGTCCTAATGTGAGCAAAGTCGAAGGCCTCATTTATTTTAGACAAGATGAGGAGAGAGGAATAGGAAGAGAATCTCATCCTAACTTGAGCAAAGTCGAAGGTCTCATTCATTTTAGACGAGATGAGGGGAGAGGTCCTGACAACGGTCCTAATGTGCCCCTACAGCCTATTAGAAATAGAAGGAGAACCTCATCCTAACGAGAGCAAAGTCGAAGGCCTTATTCATTTTAAACAAAATGAGGAGAGAGGCCCTAACAATGGCCCTAATGTGCCCTTACAGTCCGTTAGGAATAGGAGGAGAACCTCATCCTAACTTGAGCAAAATCGAAGACCTCATTCGCTTTAGATGGGATGAGGGGAGAGGCCCTGACACTGACCTTAATAAGCACCTACAACATCATTAGGAATAAGAGGAAAATCTCATCCTAACAAGAGCAAAAAAAAAAAGAGAGAGAAGGATCAAAGACGAGCATTGCATTCACATGAGGCAACGATGGATAAGATATTATTTTATTATAAGTTTAAATTTATTACAAGTAGGATGAAGGTCGGCCAAACCGACTACATATTACAAGGAAGCCAATGCAGCAGAGATTGGCAAGACCAATTACAAAAAAAAATATAAAAGGAGACGAAGCCTTAAGACGGACTAGACTCCTCAGGCTTCGGATCGTCGACGCTAGCCATCTCCAAGGCCTGCTTCAACCTAACGATTTTCTCCTCAAGTTCTTTCTTTTATACAAATTATCTATGTACACTCTATTGATATACCCGAACTAGCCCTCGAGCTCCCGCCGCTGCCCCCTTAGGACCTCGGACTCAGCCTCTGCATCTTGGATGGCTTGATGCTTATAGATTAGTTAGAGCTTCAGTCCTTGAACTTCGGCTTTCTCCATCTCGACAGTCTCTAAAAGCAAACTGATGGTCTTCTTCAAGGAGGCAATCTCCTCCGACTCTTTACTAGAGATAGCCCACCGACCATCAACCAGTTGCTGCTGGAGATGGCTCACCTCTCGATTAGCTGTCCGGAGCTCATGCTCGAGCCTGGTCACCTTCTTCGATCAAGTTAGCTTATACTCATTATGCCAGAATTCGATGTCGTGGAGCTGCAACCTCTTGGACCAGTCCCAATTATACCGAGCCCCATCGATAGACCATGACGAAGTTCCCTCCAGTAGTTAATTTTTTTTCTTCGCCGCCATAAGGTCAATCTCAAAGAAGCTGATCTTTGCCATTAACTCCCAAGACTATTGGAAATATGTGCTCTTTCCACATAGATCGGCATGGCCACCAGTGATTAGCCAAGCAATCAAGAAAGTACTTCTTAGAGATCTCTATGAAAGTATAATCAAATAAATCAAGGAATAGAGAAGAAGAGATTTTCAGAAGAAAAGAGCTTTTATTCAGTATATTTCAACACTCTTACAACCTTGACCTATTTCCAATATATATACTTTACAAAGGGTCAAGCCCAAGCTCATAGAAAAACTTTCTAAATCCAAATAACCTACGTACACAAAATAATAACCCACGAAAACTGAGCCGGCCTAGTTTCAAACTGAGCCGACTAATCTGCAACTGGGTCGGCTCAGTCCTAGACTGAGCCGATCGAGTTGTGTACCATGCCAATAGTCCAAAAATACTGCTCTCAATCTGGATTTTCCTTTGAGACCTAGCCGACCCAGTTCCCAACTGAGCCGGCTCAGTCTCAGAGTGAGCTGGCCCAATTTCTGAACTTTACTATTAAGATTGATTCTTCTTTTGACTCACTCTCGTCTTTCCATGACCTATCTTCTCATGTTTCCAAGACTTGAGAGTGCCACTTCTAAGCTCACATTCTCCACCTTGATACTTTCAAGTCCTTGTGAACTCATCTCTTCTCAACAGACCCATCCATGCCACATATTTTTAAAAGCTATATCTAGGGAGTACCTTCGTGAGTGCATCAGACTGATTCTCCTTGGTATGAACCTTCATTAGTTCCACTTCACCTTCCTCCACCAGCTTTCTGATCCTATGGTACCTTTTGTCTATATGCTTTGTGTGCGTATGATAGACTGAATTTTGTGCCAACAATAGAGCACTCTGACATCACTGAATAGTGTAACCTTGCTCTACTCCACCCCCAACTCATCAATCAACCTCCTAAGCCAAAGGGCTTCCTTTGTAGCCTCCGTTATCCTAATGTACTCAGCCTCTGTGGTAGATAAAGCCATGATTGGCTGAAGGATTGATCTCCAAGACATCGATCCACCATATACGCAAAAGAAGTATCCAGTAGTAGACCTCCTTGTATCAAGATCACCAGCATAATTTGCATCAACAAATCCTTCCAGAGGACCTGAACCTTCACACATCTTCATAGATTGTTCTCCAAATCCTCCCGACTACCCACCAAACACCAAACCATAATCCCTTGTTCCATGCAGATATCTCAATATCCATTTCAATGCTTTCCAGTGTTCCTTCCCAGGGTTAGTCATGTATCTACTAACCATGCTCACAGCATGTGCTATATCTGGTCTACAGTACTCCATAGTGTATATGACATTGTCTACAGCATTTGCATAAGGGACTCATTCCATGTACACTCTCTCCTCTTCTGACTGGGGGCACTATAACTTGGAGAGAGACTTGTGGCTCGACAATGGCGTCTCTACAGGTTTGGCCTTCTCCATCCCAAACTTCTCTAGAACCTTCTGGACAAACTTTCCTAGTGATAAATGGAGCACTCCTTTGCACCTATCTCTGCAAATCTCTATTCCAAGGATTTTCTCAGCTGGATCCAAATCTTTCATCTCAAATTTAGATGATAATGCCCTTTTCAACCTTTTCACAGCAACCATACTTCTACTGGCTATGAGCATATCATCTATATACAATAATAGGTATAGGACATCCTCCTCATCTACATCCTTGACGTAGACACAATAATCATATTCACATCTACTGAAACCTAGGCCCAAGATAAAGCTATCAAACCATCGATACCACTGACGTGGAGATTGTTTCAAGCCATACAAAGACTTCCTGAGTAAATAGACCTTTTCTTCCTATCCCATCTCCATGAAACCATCTGACTGCTTTATGTAGATTCTTTCCTCCAAAGTTTCATGAAGAAAGGCCATCTTCACATCCATCTGTTCTAATTCCATATTATGTTGTGCCACCAATGACAGCAAAACTCGAATATATGTATGACACACCACAGGAGAAAAAATTTGTGTGTAGTCAATCCTTTCCCTTTGTGATCATTCCTTCGCTACCAGCCTTGCTTTGAATCTGATTCCACCTTATTCTGAAGGTGCTTCTTTCTTTGTGAACACCAACTTTGAACCAATAGATCGAGCATCCTCTAGAAGATCCACCAGCTGCCATGTCTGATTCTTCTCAAGTGATTCTATCTCCTCCATCATGGCCTGCATCGATGAATCATGATCCTCACTCTCCATGGCCTCTGCATAATTCTCTAGATCCCCATTAGTAGTGATGAGTGTATAGGAGATAACCTCATCAATGCCATATTTGATCGATCTCCTAATAGTATGCTGGGGCTTGTGCAAAGCCACTCCCACTGGCACATCTCTGCCTGATGTCTATGGCTGCTCCTACACATCTATTTCAATTGTTGGCCCTCCATGCTGATTTTTAATCTGAGACAATACTTTTATGCCCAGCTCCACCTCAATAGGAATACTGCTGTAAGTGGATGTAACCTGCATGCCATCATTCTCTGACTAGCCACCACTATTCATTTTTGTTTCCCCAGTTTCATCTATCCCAGACCTCCTCAAGATGCTCTTCTCATCAAAGATAACATCCCTGCTGATCACTGACTTCTGTG
Source organism: Cocos nucifera (assembly GCA_006176705.1). NCBI lineage: Eukaryota > Viridiplantae > Streptophyta > Magnoliopsida > Arecales > Arecaceae > Cocos > Cocos nucifera. Next base: position 35,300 of record QRFJ01005971.1, on the reverse strand, counting down.
CCTGAGAGTCCCACAGTAGGTACCCCTTGACTTCTTGGGGATATCCTATGAATGTCATCTTTTGAGATTTCGGATCTAATATGCTCCTCTCGGTTGCCTCCACATGTGCATAGGCTATGCAACCAAAGACTTTCAGGTGGCCAAGCTTCACCTTCTTTCCACTCCAAACTTCTTCTGGAATGCCTCCAATCAGCTTATAATGAGGGAACCTATTCATAAGAAAATAAGAAAAAATTAGAGCATCACCCTAAAAGGACTTTGGAAGTGATGTCTGTAGCCTCAAACTCCATGCCTTCTCGGTCAGTGTCTGGTTCATCCTCTCCACGACACCATTATACTAGGGAGTCATCCTCATCGTGTAATGGCGTTTGATGTCATTTCTCTTATAGTACCTCCTGAACTCCAGGCTACTATATCCCCTCTATTGTCCGACCTCAGACACTTTACCTATCTCCCTGACTCCTCTACTTCAGCTCTTCAGGCTCTGGATCGGGCAAACACCTCTAATTTTTCTCTGATCAGATAAATTCATACCTTCCTTGAGAAATCATCAATGAAAATAGCAAAGTATTTTGCCCCACCTCTAGCTGATATAGGAGCTAGTCCCCATACATCCAAGTGAACTAAATCTAGCACTCTCTCGCTGCGCTTGGTACTTCTAGCAAACTTCACCATATGCTGTTTACCAAAGATACATGGCTTATAAAGATCTATGCCCTCCTTCCTTAAGACTGGGATCATACCTCTTCTGCTTAGTTCTATGAGCCCACGGTCACTCATATGACCCATCCGATAGTGCTACAGTCAATATAAAATCTGCTCCTTTTGTGCCGTTGCTAGCACCTCTACACTATCATTTACCATCTTCTACCTCTCATCACCACCAAAGCTTTCTTAAAAATTTTCAGACATCCACTCCTAGTCTTGCTACTAAAAGCATAACTCTACTCCTTCAAGTAGCCCAAAGAAATCAAATTTTTTTTCAACTTCGGTACATGCTTGATATTTGACAATGTACAAATGGTCCCATCGTATATCCTCATCCTGATAGAGCCAACTCTAGCTACTTTGCATGGGTGATCATCTCCAAGGTTGACACTTCCACCATCGATCTTCTGGTAGGTAGCAAACCACTCTCGATGAGAAGTATAGTAGTGCGAGCATGCTGAATCTAATATCCACATAGTATCGCACTCTGTGGATCCATCTGATGCAACTAGCAGGTCTTCTCCACTGCTCATAGAAGCTGTATCATCTTTCTTGCTAGCCTTCCCTTTTTTTGATCTCAAAAGGAGACAATCTCTCCTCAGGTGTCTAGACTGATGATATTTATAAAATTTCAATGTCATCTTCTTCTAATCATGAGACTTTGACCTGTCCTTGGATTTATCTCTTATCTTCTCATTTGATCTTCCCTATCTTTCATTCACAGCCAAGATCTCAGACTTAGGGTCTCCCTTGTAGATCTTCTCCCTTTGCTCATTTGGTCTGGGCACACCAACAACCTCTTCATAGTTTATGATCTCCTTCCTATAAATTAGAGTTGTTATGAGACCATCATACGAACCTGGGAGAGAACATAATACAGCAATGCCCGATCCTTTTTGTCGATCTTCACATCCAAACTCATCACCTCAAAACACATCTGATTGAACCTTTGGATATGTGCAACAAGATCTCCACCTTCGGGCATCCTCAGACTATACAGTTGTTTCTTCAACCATAGCTTGTTCATCATGTTCTTCCTCATGTATGTATTCTTCAGTCTCTCCCAGAGCCCCTTTGTCATAGTCTCTATGCAAACCTCGTGCAAAACCTGATCGACCAAGCACATCCAAATTGTGCTAAAAGTAATTTTTTCCAACTCTTCCCAATCCTCAGCACTGATCTTTTTCTTCAGCCTTTTTTTGTCAAGACCTTGTAGATCCTCTGCTGAACCAACAAGTCCTTTACTCTTTGCTGCCATAGGGTAAAGTTTTTCTTGCCATCAAACTTCTCAAAATCCACCTTGAATCCACTTGATCTCATGACTTCAAACAAGTCAAGAATAGATCCCTAACATCCTTCATGATCACACACTAGTAAAACTATCCTTCATAAAAAATCTAACTAGTCCTAGATCCTCTTTCCAAACTTCTGTATCACCGTTCCTTCGTGTAAACAATATCCACCTCAATCTAGAGACAACCATGAAGCAAACTAGAAGTTTTTAGGATAAAACCTGGTGCAACAGATTTTGGATGTAGTAAATCCTAGGTGTCTTCCTTCCTTCCATGCAACATTGCTCTGATACCAAATATTGAAAATATGCTCTCTTCCCACATGGATCGACATGGCCGCCAGTGATTAGCCAAGAAATCAAGAAAGTACTTCTTAGAGATCTCTGTGAAAGCATGATCAAATAAATTAAGGAATAGAGAAGAAGAGAAGAAGAGAAGAAGAGATTTTTAAGAGAAAAGAGCTTTTATTCAGTATATTTCAACACTCTTACAACCTTGACCTATTTTCAGTATATATACTTTACAAAGCGTCAAGCCCAAGCTCATAGAAAAACTCTCTAAATTCAAATAATCCACGTATATAAAATAATAATCCATGAAAACTGAGCTGGCCTAGTTTTAGACTGAGCCGGCTAACCTACAACTAGGTCAGCTCAGTCTGAGACTGAGCCGACCCAGTTGTGTACCATGCCAACAGCCTGAAAATGCTACTTTCTATCTAGATTTTTCTCTAAGACCTAGCCGATCCAGTCTTGGACTGAGCTGACGTAGTTTCCAACTGAGCCAGCTCAGTCCTAGAGTAAGCCGACCCAATTTTTGAACTTTACTATTTAGACTGATTCTTCTTTCAGCTCGCTCTCATCTTTTTATGATCTGTCTTTTCATATTTTCAAGACTTAGGAGTGCCACTTCTAAACTCACAAAGACTTGTTGCTGGCACTTCTACTCAGTTCGGCCTTTTTCTTTCTTGAAGTTGCCCTTCTGAATGCTGAAATTGGTAGAGTCCTTCCTGTGTTGGTTCCTAAGGCAGGTAACTTCGACAGTCGCCTCCGAAGCATTCTTCCTCGATTCTTAGAGATCATCCTCGATTTTTCTCAACTTCTTCAAGCGATGAATCTCCTTCTTCAAGCTGCTAATCAGTGGTTTAATCGAAACCCTATGGGACAAAGGATCAACATCAACTAGGAGAGGGGAGTCATGACCTAGGTCGTCAAGAGCGTTCTAAACCATACAAATGACAACACAAAGTGTAAGGGATGAAGGATCGACTTGAAGGGAAATCCTGATTTCCCGATCCAGGTTCGTCCAGATCTGATTAGATCAAGAGATATATTTTAAAACTTTTTTCTTGATCTCAATCAGATCTTGATATGTTTCAGATCTGATTCTTATTATTTTAACAAATAAAATAAAATAAGATAAATTAAATCAAATTTAATTTACCTGATTTGGGTAATCCTATTACCCTGTAGATGATCCTGATTGCAGCGGAAGATTCTGGATCTTAGCCACGCAAGCGCCTGGCCTCTACCGGTATCCACTCGGGTTGGATCTGGAGAGATCCTCTTCTTCTCTATCACACCTCCAAAAATCAGATCTGGATCTGATCTGGAGGATCTTCAAAACTCTTTTGAAGATCTGCAGTCGTCCTTTTGCAGCAGCGCAGCCTTCTTGCTTTTGATCGCCTTTCCTTGATCTGAATCGCACCAAACTAAGTCCAAAACACTTTTGGACGTGGAGAGCAAGGGGAGAAGAGAGTATGGGGTGGAGAAGGAGGGGAGAGGCAGCCTTGGACGTGGGAAATCTCTATTGAATTCACTTTGCACTTGGAATTAGGGTTGGGCGCAGGGTCTTATTTATAGACCTCTTGTGATCCAACTCCTCTTCCTCTCAACCAATCACAACCCTTTGTGAAATCAGATCTAAATCTGATTGGTTGAAAAAGAGACCCCTGGATTCCTCCTTAGAGGGCGCCTAAGACCAGTCAAACTGGATTCTTAGTAGAACTCTGATTGGAATCCTAAAGGGAGGTGGAGTCCTTGTCCAACAAGGACTCCTAGGCGCCTCCTACTTGGGCTCACGCCACCCTTGGCGTGCGCCCTTCTCCTTGCCAGGTTCTGGCAGGGGGACAGGCCCCCACCAGCTCTCCAATAGGTGCATGACATGTGGTCAACAAGTCAAAGGGTCAATGGTCAACGTTTGACCAGTCAAACGGTAGACTTTTGACCAAAGTCAAAGAACAAGAAATGGCAGGTGACCAAAAATGGCAGGTAATGTCTTACAAATAAGACAACCTTATTCTGACTTGGACAACCTCCAGTCAGACCATATGAAGGCCTCTAATTGAGCACAAACTCCTTTGGCTCAGTCAGGACAACTTATTTATGATAGTAAAAGAAGAACGTTAGGTTCAATCGAGTGCTAGCACGATTTCCTTGAACCTAATTGAATCTCATTCAGATCAATTGAACTAGATCAGTTCAATTGATGATCACCAGATTCAAACCCTTGTTTGTGTGACCCAGTTAGGTTCAGTTCTGTATGGTAATGGGATATGTCATGATCTCTATCATAGACATCATCGAAACTCCTTTCGATGGATCAGAACTCTTCTGATTCGAACAGCTAGAATGATCGATCATCTAAATCATTCTAATTGCTCCCAAAATCCACCAGTGACACCTAGCAGTATATGGTGGCAACCCATCAGAGCTGAATGCGAACCTCTTGGTGCAGCTACCTGTGTGATTCAGTTCTTCTATCTTGAGCCCCGATCAGATTAGGGTTAAGGTGAACTCGTCAAACCCTAGTCTCTGTCATATGATGTAATCATTCGATTCGAGTCCAATGTGAAAATCTAAATAGAAACTCTTTCTATTATTTCACTCTACCATGGCCATGGATTTCTGGACTTGATTCTCATGATCATCATAGGGCTACTCCTCTACCACCGAGGTAGATAGATTCCATCTTGATGCAATCCAGTTCCTACAATGAACATGCTATAGCCAACATACACCTCAGGGTTCCATATGGCTAGGAGACCGAGTAATGGTGTAGTCAAACTATAACACCCTCAAGGTGAACTGTCGATGCATCTCAGGTCAAAGAACCAGACACACTACTGCAGCATCGAGTCAGTCATTGACGAGAAGGTAGACTTCCTAATGACTACTCGAGGTGGTCACGCTCAGTGCCCTCATTCTCTAACGAGTACCTATACTCTCGCTCCTGGTGTCTCCACACCGTAGACTTAAGACTCATCTACTAAAGAGAAGCGATCGTACACCAACCTTCCGGATCAATCACCATCCTCGTGATGATCCTATGGTCGGGAGCTGTTTATGAGTTAATAATGATTATTCATGTCTTAAATTTTCAACTCTTGAAAATATGAATTATCATTACCATTAACTCAAAGGATGTATCACAAACACTAAATACACATGTGTGATAGAAAATAACCCATTTCATTAATTATAGTCAAAATTACAATTTTGCCCCTAGAAGTGTATTACAAGTGTCAGCCAATTCTGGCTTCTAGGGCACATATATCTAACACGACTCTATCACCAGGCTCTTCCATCAAGAGGTCCAAATCTATCATGGAAAAATTCTCGGCAACCCTCCCCAGGCAGATCTGGAGCCCCTCGATGAAGGCCTTCTGAGCAAAAGCTATTTTAATATCCTTCATGTCCCTAGAGGACTTGAAGCTTTCGACCGCTTGCTCCACCACTATGACGACCCGTTCTTGCGCCTTCCTCTTTTCCTTCTCCTCTTGAGCCAGGGCAGTCCTCAAGTTCGTCGTCTTCTCATGCTTCACCCTCAACTCTTCCCGAAGGATCTCGACCTCGGTGGATTGAATTTCCAAAGCTACCCTCATGCTCTCAACTTCGGCCCGGGCCTTCTCAACCTTCAAACGAGCTTCCTCGAGAGACTTCAAGGCTTCAGTCCACCTCTGATCGGCCAACTCAGAGTGGGCGAAGAGATAATGCCTGAGCTTCGATAAGAAACCAAGTTAAAATTAGGGAGCCCTAACTTCAAAAATGCAAAAGACTCTAGAGCAAGACTATGAGAAAGAAGACAAGCTCAAGGTAGACGGCGAAGGACTCATTGAATCTCTCGATGTCGCCCCTTCGCAGCATCTTCGCTGCAATGTGGGGAAGAATACTCCCCTTCATGAGTGATTGGACAACCTTTCGATCGTCTAGAGAAGCTTATTCTTGGTCGGAACCCTCCCTTTCAGAGCTCCTGACCCCCCTTCTGACCTTCTTGCCGATAGTCCTCTTCTTCTTTTTTTTCATGACTTCCTCTAGCTGGAGAGGAGCAGATGGAGTGACCTCTTCGGATGGGGTTGGGCTTGGTATGGTGGTAGCAGGATCGGTATAGTTGTAGTAGGCTCAGGGGTGGGCTTGGTTTGGATCGGCATGGCATGATTGGACTCACCAATATGGGCCTTCTTTGGAAGATCCCCAACGAGGCCTCCTTTCCTCTTAAGGGATTTAAGTTCCATGGTTAGACGGTCTCGCTTTTCAAGAGTTATCTCTGTAAAGGATAAAAATTGAAGTCAGAAAAGGTCAAAAAAAAAGCCAAGTTTTGGATAAAGAACACCCCATAACCAATCAAAAAAAAAGACTACCTATCGAATTTAGGAGACTGAGGCCAAGGTTAAACAGGATCTGCTCATCCAAAAGATCAGGGATTAATGGAATGTTAAAGCCCTTCAATATATAGGCCAAACTTCGATCCTCACTTTCCAGCCCTAGAGCTCGGCGGACCGAGTTTCTTATCTTCCTGAAGGAAAAAACCTATTTTTCGAATCAGGTTCGTTCAGATCTAATTGGATCAGGAGGGATATTTCAAAAAAAAAATTTCTGAGATCCTAATCAGATCTGAGACTCCTTAGATCTGATCTTATTGATCTAATAATAAAAATAAAATAAAAATAAAAATTAAATCTAATTTAATTATATCTTTATTTTGAATAATCCAATTATTCTATGATGATTTTGATATTTGCCTGAGATTTTGGACGTAGCCACGCAAGCGCCTGGCCTCTACCAGTATCCACTCGAGTAGGATCTGAAGATCTTCTTCTTCTCAATCAATCCTTCAAAAATCAGATATAGATCTGATCTTAAAGGTCTTCAAAACTTATTTTGAAGAACTATCGTTGTCTCTTGCAGCAGTGTTACCTTTTGCCTTTCCTAGCGCCTTTCACTTGCTTGGATCGCAACTTATTCGTGCCCAAAACCCCTTAGGCGTGGATAGGAGAGAGAGGACTAGAGGGTGGCATGGAGAAGGAGGGAGAGAGGCTTTGTGGCGTGGGCTAAAGGTAGAAGCATTAAAATCCTAGGCGTAGATAGGGTTTATATAGACCCTAATGCAGTGCCACATCATCCCAGCCAATCATGGCCCTTTGAGCAATCAGATCTAAATCTGATTGATGGGATGACATCATTTGATCCAATCAAATGAGAGACCCTCAAAAACCCTCCTAAGGTGGCACCAAGACTGGGTCAAACAAGAGTTCTTAGCACCACAGAGTTTAATCTCCTGAAGCAACCCTGAAGTCCCATTTGTATAGGACTCCTTTATCCTCTAGGGCGCATGCCTCCCTAGGTGTGCACCCTCTTTCTATCTGCATTTAGTAGGTGGACAAGGCTTCAGGTACTCTCCTACAGGTGCATGACACATGGGCAGATGTCCAAGTGCCCAGGGTTAACATTTGACAAATTCTAAAAACAGGAATTAGCAGGTGACCAAAAATGGTAGGAATTATCTTAAATTTATCTCATAAATTAAGACAATCTTTTTCTGATTTAGACAAGCTCCAGTCAGACCAAGTAAAAATTTTTAAGTGAGCCCAAACATATTTAGCTCAGTCAAGACAAGCTTTAATGATTATTAAAGGAGAACATTAAGCTCAATCATGTGCTAGCACGATTTTCTTGAACCTAATTAAATCTTAATCAAATTAATTGAACTAGATTAGCCCAATTGATGACATCAGATCCAAACCCTTATTTGTGTGATCCAGTTAGGTTCAGTTTCGTATGGTAATGGGATATGTCACGATCTCTATCGTCGACATTATCGAAATATCTTCCGATGGATCAAAACTTTTCTGATTCAGACAACTAATATGATCGATCATCCAAATCATTCTAATTGCTCCCAAAATCCAACAATGACATCTAGCAGCATATGGTGGCAACCCATCAGAACTAAAAGTGAACCTCTTGATGCAGTTACCTATGTGATTAGGTTCCTCTATCTTGAGCTTCGATCGGATTAGGGTTAAGGTGATCTCATCAAACCCTAATATCCATCATATGAATTAATCATTCGATTCAAGTCCAATATGAAAACCCTAATAGAAACTCTTTTTATTATTTCACTTTGCCATGGCCATGGGCTTATGGATTTGATTCTCATGATCATCATAGGACTGCTCCTCATCTATCGAGGTAGATAGATCCTCTATTTGTGCAATCCAATTCCTACAATGAACATGCTATAGCCAACATACACCTCAGGATTTCGAATGGCTAGAAGATCGAGTTATAGTATAGTCAAACTATAACACCCTCATGATGAACTGCCAATGCACCTCAGGTCAAAGAATCAAAACACCACTACAGCTTTGAGCCAGTCATCGACGAGAAGGTAGACTTCCTCATGACTGCTCGAGGTAGTCATGCTCAGTGCCCTCATTCTCTAACGAGTACCTGTACTCTCACTCTGGTGTCTCTACACTGTAAACTCAAGACTCATCTATCCTAAAGAAGCAATCGTACACCAACCTTCTGGATCAATCACCATCCTCATGATGATCTTACGGTCGGAAGCATTTTATGAGTTAATAATGAAAATTCATGTCTTAAATTTTCAACTCTTGAAAATATGAACTATCATTATCATTAACTCAAGGAATGTATCACGGACACTTTCAAATACACACTATGATAAAAAATAATCTATTTTATTATTTATAGTCAAAATTATAATTTTATCCTTAGAAGTGTATTACAAGTGTTAGTCAATCTGGCTTCTAGGGCACACATATCTAACAAACTCCCACTTGACCTAAAGCCAATTGGCTATAAATCTAAGTCCCATCTTATCAAGGTGGGCTTCGATCTTTTGTTGGCCCAATGGATTTATAAGTGGGTCTGCCACATTATCTACGAAGTCGACTCTTTTGACCTCGACGTAACCTTTCTCGAGGTAATCACGGATGAGGTGGTATTGCCACTCGATGTGCTTGGATTTCTGGTGTGACCTCAGCACCTTAGCAAGGGCTATGGCACCATTATTATCGCAGTATAGAGGAATGGCATCCGATGGCATCACTCCAATCTCTGTAGTGAACTTCTTGTACCAGAATGCCTTCTTCGCAACTTCTGACATAGCGATGTATTCTACTTCCATGGTAGAATCTGCTATCACTGTCTGCTTGGAATGCTTCTAACTGATAGCACCATCATTACAGACAAACAGACTTCCAGATGTCGACTTTCGATCATCTATATCGAACATAAAATTCGAGTCTATATACCCTAGATTTGGAGTTCTCCATTACCAAAAATCAACAACATATCCTTAGTTCTTCTCAAGTACTTAAGGATACATTTCACAGAAGTTTAGTATTCTTCATCTGGATTTGATTGATATCTGCTCGTGATACTCATAGCATAGGCTATATCAGGTTGTGTACATAATATGGCATACATGAGGCTCCCTATTGCTGAAGCATAAGGGATCTTGCTCATGTGTTCAATCTCCTCAGGTGTGTTGGGACACATTTTCTTGGAGAGATGAATGTCATGTCTGAAGGGTACCAATTTTCTCTTGAAGTTTTTCATGCTAAACCTCTTTAGCACTTCCTCTATGTACATCTTCTATGAAAGATCTAGCATCCTATTCGGTCTGTCTCTATAGACCTTAATTCCTAGAATGAAGGATACTTCTCCTAGATCTTTCATGGAGAATTCTTTAGATAACCATATTTTAACTATGGTCAATATGAGAATATCATTTTCAATAAGGAGGATATCATCCACGTACAGTACGAGGAAGATAATAGCGCTCCCACTGATCATTTTGAAAATACATGGTTCCTCCTTATTTTTGATGAAACCAAATAATTTGCTCACATCATTAAAATGAGTATTCCAGCTTCAAGATGCTTGCTTAAGTCCATATATGGATCTTTGCAGCTTAAATACTTTATGATCTGCATCACTGGATGTGAAACCTAACAGCTGTTCCATATAGATATCTTCCTCAAGGTATCCATTTAAGAACGTCATTTTCACATCCATTTGCCATATTTCATAATCGAAATAGGCTACAATAGCAAGCAATGTGCGGATGGATTTTAGCATGGCTATTGATGATAAGGTATCCTGATAGTCAATGCTTTCGCTCTAACTATACCCTTTTGCCACTAATCTAGCTTTGAATGTCTCCACATTACCATCTGCACCAATCTTTCTCTTGTAGATCCATTTACACCTAATAGGTACTATACCTTCAGGTGGATCTACCAAGGTCCAGACTTGGTTTGAGTGCATCGAACCAATTTCTAACTTCATTATCTCTAACCATTTCTCGAAGTCGATATTCGATATCGCCTCATCATAGGTTTTGGGATCATCACCATAAATTCCATTACGTACGAGGAATATTTTCTCTACTTTCTCTGAAATAGTACCTAAGTACCTCTCAGGGGGATGAAAAATCCTCTCTGATCTACGAGGTGGAGGAGGTAGTGATTGTATTGGCTTAACTAGATTTGGTTCCATAGCGTCCTTAGCTTGTTGCTCTTGGGAGACTTTCTCCTCGACCTTGATCTGCTTTCCAATGCCACCATCTTGAATAAACTATTTTTTAAGAAAGATAGCATGCCGACTCATAATCACATTATGGTCTTCTAGAATGTAGAAATAGTATCCTAATGACTCTTTAGGATATCTTATGAATCAAGCTCTAAAGGACCTATAGTCTAACTTGTCTGCTTGTTGTCTTTTGATATGAGCCAAACAACCCCAAATTCTAAGATGACTCGGACTTGGTTTCTTACCATGCCATATCTCATATGGTGTGGTAGGAACAATTTTAGAGGAAACCCTATTCAGTAAATATATAGCAGTTAACAGACTATGTTCCCAAAAAAAATCAGGAAGGTCTGTAAAGCTCATCACAAATCGGACCATATCAATAGGATTCGATTCCTCCATTCTAAAACTCTGTTGAGTTGAGGTGTTCCAAGTGGAGTCCATTGAGAGACTATGCCATATTGCTTGAGATAGTCCAAAAATTTTCGACTAAGGTATTCACCTCCTCGATCTGATCGAAGAATCTTAAAGGGTTTTTTAGTTTGCATTTCCACTTCATGTCTGAATTTCTTAAATTTTTCAAAGGCTTCAGACTTGTGTCTCATAAGATACACATACCTATACCGAGATAAATCATCGGTAAAGATTATGAAGTAGACAAAGTTGCCTCTAGTCACACATCAAATGAGCCATACACATCAGTATGTACTAGGGCAAGTAGATCCGTGGCGTTTTCCCCATGTCCTACAAAAGGGAGCTTAGTCATTTTACCATGAAGACATGATTCACAAATTGGATATGACTCAGAAGTCAACGGATTCAATAGCCCAATTTTCTCCAATTTGTTAATCCTATCTTCTGTTATATGACCTAGCCTTAGGTGCCATAGATACTTATCGTTTGGACTATCCCTGGATTATTTTGATCCTATGGCATTCATATTTTGCTCGATATTAAAAATAGATATATCAATATGTAACTGGTAGAGACCGTTAATAAGAAAACCACTTGTAATTTTATTTCTTTCATAAAGAATATTACAATGGTCCTTAAGAAAACTAATTACATAGCCTTCTTATGCTAAACATGAAACAAAAATCAAATTCCTACTTGTAGCAGGCACATAATAATAATCCTTAAGTACTAAATCTAAGCCAAACGGTAGCCAAAGAGGATAGGTTTTCATGACCACAGTAGCAATCCTTGCTCCATTTTTAATGCACAGGATCATCTCACCATCTCTCAGCCTCCTGCTATCCTCAAGATCCTGCATGGAAGTGCACAAATGAGCACTAAAACCATAGTCAAGCACCCAACAGGATGCAGAAGAAATCATAAGGTTAGATTCAATAATGAGCATACCTCTAGAAGGACCTGTCTCCTTCTTATTCTTTAGGATGGCCAGGTATGTAGGGCAGTTTCACTTCTAGTGGCCATCAGTATTATAATGAAAATACTTTTCTTTATCAGCGGCCTTCTTCTTCAACTCTACCTTCTTTTTCTTTCCACCTTCTACTTTTTTACAAACTTTTTCTTCTTTCCAAAAAACTTTATCTTGAAAGAAGTCCATTCCATAGCAAGTACTGAGCCTTTAGAATATTTTATAAAAAGCTCAGCAATAACCAGCATATTCATAAGCTCAGCTAGAGTATTCTGAAGTTTATGCATATGGTAGTTCATGATGAACTACCCATATGCATCAATCAAGGATTGCATAATTATATCATTCTACAAATCCTGATCTAACTTCACTCCGAGCTTCTCAAGCTCTTCTAAGTCCTTGATCATCATCAGACAATGATCTTGGACTGACTATCCATCACGCATTTTAGCCTTAAATAGTTATTTAGTGATCTGATATTTGGCTGAGCGACTCTGTTCACCAAACAACTCTTGTAGGTGAGCCAACATTTGGTGGGCAGTCTTGATATCTTCATGTTGGCACTAAAGCTCAACAGACATCGAGCCCAACATGTAGTATCTAGCCTTATTATCTTCATCCATCCACTTGTCAAGAGACGCTCTCCGTTCAGCGGACGGACGAGTTGGTAAGGTGGGAGGATCTTGATCCAATACATGAGTCAACTTCTTGGAACCCAAAATAATTTTGAAGTTTCGGAGCCAATCCTTATAATTAGGTCCGATCAATCTATGGGTGTCCAGGATACGGGCTAGTGGGTTGGACGCAGATATTTTTCTTTCTTCAGTAGAGAGTCAAAGTTTCTAGTTAGATTTTATAATTAAGACTTGACCAATTTATTTAAGGATTTGATTTTTAAATAAATTAGCTCTCACTATTTTCTTAAATCTCTACACTTCCTCTATAGAGATGCGAAAATCTTCATGATTACTGATTTCTAGTGGGTGGTGTAATTCCACCAACTGACTCATCACCTCACCTAACAGTTATTGGTGATGGGTTAGCCAATAAGTGAACAACTCCTATTCAATGATTCTCTAATCATGGTGCACCTAGACTTGATCTCTAATTCATGAATCTTACCATGCCCAAAATATTGATCCACTCCTTAGTTAAGTTAGACCCATAATTTGCACAGATTGGATTCCTAATTGGGTCTCTCATCGTATATGGAATATTGAGCCCAATCCATCCTCCTGCCCATAGCATCCAATGCCTAATAAACATAGTGGCATCTTCCTGGTGCAACTGAACCACTATGACCAGTCGAGATCAATGAATCCTGAAAAGGGCCCGCATATCTACAATGGTGGAAGACCTTAGACTTAATCTTTTCTTAGGAAGATTTGATTTAGGTCTCTTTAAACTTGACTTGACATAACCATAACCATTATGACTAATCTAGTGGCATGGATCGGCTCGGATTGTTAGCCACCTTAGATCAGCATTGGGTCAATAAATATGGCCAGGTAAGTGAGACCGGTGGAAGGGATATGCCATTAACTCGATAAGAACGCATTCTAATCGAGTAGCTCCCAATTAAAAATTAGTCGATCGTATCTACCAAACTTACCTTAGACACCAAATTATTGAGCCAGAACCAATCGGGTTAGCCTATAATCTAGACTCTAAGCACTGAGCCTAATTAGGTCTTAACTCAATCGATCACTCATGTGTCTCGACCTTGACCCAGACTTAATCCTATTAGGTTGGTCAATTTAAGCACTCTTGATCCCATCTAACCAACTCTTGATTCGGTTTGATCAACCGCTAGACCTAATTGAGCTACCCAAGCTCGAACCTAATTTTATGAATATATCTCAGATCTAAAAATTCTTAATTTTAGATCTAATATATTTATAATCTTAATTTTTAATTAAATTTAGAGTTCATAAATAAAATATGTATATAAAATCCTAGGATTTCAGGATCTAGGATTTTATAGAAAATAATTTTTTTTATTTTTGATTAAGGACGAACGCGCAGCACCCCTACATACCATAAGAACATCCCATTGAATGGAAGGAGAGAACCTTTAAACTCTACTTCGTTCTTATGACCGGATAGCCAAGGGGCACGCCTTAATCAGAAACATGATAAATCTACAAAACTAGTTAGATCTACATCATATATCCTATTTATAAAAATTAATCTAACTAAAAATATATTCTGAATATATCTCATGTATCATATCATGCATATTTTTAGATCTAAATTATCTCATAAATATCTAAAAAATAAGATTTAAATTTGATCATATTAAATTAAAATTTATTCTAGATAATTTTGTAGAACTATTCTATAACTAGTCTAAACATACATCTATCATATCTCATATGAATAAATTAAATAAATTTATTTTTTTTTAGATCTAATTATAATATTTATATTATAAAAAAATAATAAATAAATAAATCTAAAAATTATAATTAATTAAATTAAAATTATAATTATGCTAGACTACATATAGAATAATTCAATTTCTAGTCTAGTCATGCATCTCATACATCTTAGATCTAGATTATTTATTTTTTAATTTTTTAATTTTAGATCTAATCACATTTAATGTGTCATCTATATTATCAGATCATAAATAAATTAAAATCAAATCTAATGAATTATAGAACCTAGCTCTGATATTAGTTGAAGAAAAAAATCTATTTTTTGGATTAGGTTCGTTTAGATCTGATTGGATCAGGAGAAATATTTTAAAAAAATTTTCTCTAAGATCCTAATTAGATCTGAGACTTTTCAAATTTGATCTTATTAATTTGATAATAAAAATAAAATAAAAAAATAAATTTAATTTAATTATACCTTTATTTTGGGTAATCCAATTATCCTATGGTAATTCCAATGTTTGCCTGAGGTTCTGGATGTAGCCACACAAGTGCCTAGCCTCTACCGATATCCACTCGAATAGAATTTGAAGATCTTCTCCTTCTTAATCAATCCTCCAAAAATTAGATATAGATCTGATCTTCAAGGTCTTCAAAACTTCTTTTGAAGAACTATGATTGTCTCTTGCAGCAGTGCTGCCTTCTTCCTTTCCTAGCGCCTTTCCCTTGCTTGGATCGCATCTTATTCATGCCCAAAACCCCTTGGGCATGGAGAGAAGAGAGAGGACCAGAGGGTGGCATGGAGAAGGAGGAAGAGAGGCTTTATGGCATGGGCGAAAGGCAGAAGAATTAAAAAGCTAGGCGCAGATAGGGTTTATATAGACCTTGCTGCGCCATGCAGTGCCACATCATCCCAACCAATCACAATCCTTTGAGCAATCAGATCTAACTCTGATTGGTGGGATGACATCATCTAATCCAATCAGATGAGAGATCCTCAAAAATCCTCCTAAGGTGGTGCCAAGACTGGGTCAAACAAGAGTTCTTGGCGCCATAGAGTTTAATCCCCTGAAGCAACCCTGGAGTCCAATCAGATGCCACTCTCTTTTTATCTGTATTTAATAGAGGGACAAAGCCCCAGGTACTCTCCTATAGGTGTACGACATATGGGTAGATCTCCAAGTATCCAGGGTCAACATTTGACCAATGTCCGAAAATAGAAATTAGAAGGTGATCGAAAATGGCAGGTGTTATCTTAAATTTATCTCATAAATTAAGACAATCCTTTTCTGATCTGGACAAGCTCCAGTCAGACTAAGTAAAGATTTTTGAGTGAGTTCAAACACATTTGGCTCAGTCAAGACAAGCTTTAGTGATTATTAAGGGAGAATATTAGGCTCAATCATGTGCTAGCATGATTTCTTTGAACCTAATTGAATCTTATTCAAATCAATTGAACTGGGTCAGTCCAATTGATGACATCCAGATCCAAACCCTTATTTGTGTGATCCAGTTAGGTTCAGTTTCATATGGTAATGGGATATGTCACGATCTCTATTATTGACATCATCAAAATACTTTTCAATGGATCAGAATTTTTCTAATTCAGACAACTAGTATAATCGATCATCCAAATCATTCTAATTGCTCCCAAAATCTACTAGTGACACCTAGCAACATATGGTGGCAATCCATTAGAACTGAAAGCGAATCTTTCGGTGCAGTTACCTATGTGATTAGGTTTCTTTATCTTGAGCCCCAACCAGATTAGGGTTAAGATAATCTCATCAAACCCTAATATCCGTCATATAAATTAATCATTCGATTCAAGTCTAATGTGAAAATCCTAATAAAAATTCTTTCTATTATTTAACTTTGCCATGGTCATGGGCTTATGGACTTGATTCTCATGATCATCATAGGGTTGCTCCTCATCTACCGAGGTAGATAGATCTCCTATTAGTGCAATCCAATTCTTACAATAAACATGCTATAGCCAACATATACCTCAGAATTCTAAATGGCTAGGAGATCAAGTTATGGTGTAGTCAAACTATAGCACCCTCAAGGTGAACTATCGATGCACCTCAGGTCAAAGAACCAGACACACCATTGCAGCTTCAAGTCAGTCATCGATGAGAAGGTAGACTTTCTCATGACTGTTCGAGGTGGTCACACTCGATGCTCTCATTCTCTAACAAGTACCTGTACTCTTGCTCCGGTATCTCTACATGGTAGACTCAAGACTCATCTATCCTAAAGAAGTGATCGTACACCAACCTTCCGAATCAATCACCATCCTCATGACGATCCTACGATCGAAAGTATTTTATGAGTTAATAATGAAAATTCATGTCTTAAATTTTCAACTCTTGAAAATATGAACTATCATTACCATTAACTCAAGGGATGTGTCGCAGATACTTTCAAATACACATTATAATAGAAAATAATCCATTTTATTATTTATAGTTAAAATTATAATTTTATCCTTAGAAGTGTATTATAAGTGTCAGCCAATCTGGCTTCTAGGACATACAAGAATACCCCACAATCGACCAGAAAAAAGAAGACTACCTACCAGATTTAGGAGACTGAGGCCGAGGTTAAACAGGATCTGCTCGTCCAAAAGGTCAAGAATTGGGAAAACGTTAAAGTCCTTCAATATATCGGTCGAACTTCGATCCTCGCTTTCTAGTCCTTAAGCTCGGTGGTTTGAGTCTCTTATCTTCCCCCATGGAGGAAGTCCTAACCTCAAGAATGGATTTGAGATGAAGAAGAATTTCTCCTTTCAGCCATGGATGGAAGAGGGGGTGCCCTTAAGTAATCCCTTCCTACTGAATTGGAGAGACACATACCATCAATCCTTAGCAGTTGGATGGCATTTGAAGGTAAGAAAGGTCAGAAGTAAGAAAATGATAGGTCGGACTCCTACCATGGAACATAAGGAAAAAAAATCCTACGATGAATCTAAAGGAGTTCAGTGCCATAGCAGCAAGGAAGATGTTGAGAAATCTAAACAGGTTGGCCATGAAAGGGGGTAAAGATAACCTAAGCCTAGCCCAAAGAGCCTCTAAATACAGGTAGGTTCAATCGACAGGCGAAGAGCAGGCCCTATCATTGGGTCCGAGAAGTTCGAGCTCATATTCGGAGGGAATACCAAACTGAATCCTAGCTAACAAAAGATCATCAAGCCAAAGTTGGCAGGCAATAACTGCTGACGCAAAGGAAGGAGGGGGTAACTCAGAAAGCTCGGCCTCCTTAGGAGATAAGTTTGCTAAGGCTAGAGAAGCCAAACTTTTCGAGCAGGTTGATAAGGATTCCTCGGTGGACATCTAGATCAAAGCAAAATCATAAAAATGCTCAAAAAGCTAAGAAAATGAAGTACAAAAATTTTTATAAAGAGACCTAAGGAGCGGAAAGCAGAGAATGCAGGAATAACTCAAGAAAGGATAGCGAAGTTGACCTAAGTTTATTAGAAGAGGCAGGAAGATGATGAAGGCCACAGAAGATAGACGGAAGAATACCTAGGATCAAAGAAAGTGAAAGGGAAAGCATCAGCTCTCGTGCGATGGAGAGAAGAAAACCAAAAGAAAAGGAGGAAGAAGATTTTGGGAGAGATAACGACTCGGAGGAAGAAAATGGCTTAAATAGTCTTGAGGATTCTAGGCGGTTATAATTGTGAATCTCCTTCGACCAGCCTATGGCCGATGCGTGATCCCTCAATCATGATAGAGACTGACGGTGGACAAGCCCATAATGACGTCGTATCCTAAGCAGAGTTTTGACGTGGAGCTCCAAAGGCGTCTCTTTGGGTCATCTCAAATTTATGAAGCTTCAACGTCGGTGTAGAAGCACCAAGAAATGCTTCACCTTAACAAGCGTAGGAAATGAAAAGAAACTTTATCAAACACACTCAATACTTCCTTTCCTTGAACTTCAAACTCGGGAGTAGGGGGACTAGTGTTGGGGATAAACCCACTCCTACCGAAGTTCGGCTGGATGCTTGATCTCGAAAGGATCCTGCCCGACAGCAGCCTCCATGGTTAAACCTCAGGCCTCCTCCATGCTTGATCTCCTTCAGTCGAACTCCTCCAACGGTCGAACTTCTTTCAGACTTCTTCAGCTAGACTCCTCTCCCAATCGGACTCCTCTAACAGTTGAACTCCTTCAGGGCTTCTCCTTCAGTCAGACTCCTCTAATGGTCGAACTTCTTCCAGACTTCTCCTTCAGTCGGACTCCTCCAGCAGTTGAACTCCTCTCGAACTTCTCCTTCAGCTAGACTCCTCTCCCAATCGGACTCCTCCAACAGTCGAACTCCTACTAGACTTCTTCTTTAGTCAGACTCCTCCAACAATCAAACTCCTTCCAGATTTTTCCTTCAGACGGACTCCTCCAAATAGCTAAACTCCCTTCGAACTCCATCCAGTAGCCCCAAAGGACCTCGGCTCTCACCCTCAATGTAGCCAAAAAGAACTGTCAATCTCTCCCATCTAAGCTTCAACCGTTAGACCCCGACGGGCTCGCACATCACAACAACAGACACTATCTCCCATAACAAACTCCACATGATCCTGAACAGTCCACTACCGGATGGTTATGGCTATCACTATTAGTTTGTTACAGGCTCCATCCATATAAGAGATCCTCCAGATACGCTTTCTTCCAAAAGTGCTCCTTCTCTTCCTCAAAACTCTGCTAGAATCTCTCTATGTATTTCATTTCTATTGGTCGAAAGAGCTGACTTGATCGTCGAAGGGTCTTGCCGGAGCCACCACCCCCGACTCTAGATGAGACTTATTTTGTAGGTCCCGACGGCGACCTCGTCCTCTCCAAATCTAGCTTTGACTTTGGTGATGGCTAGATTTTATGCCAACAGAATTTCTTGTCGGAGCCACCACCCCAGACTCTAGATGAGACTTATTTTGTAGGTTCCGACGGCAACCTCATCCTCTGCAAATCCAGCTTCAACTCCAATGATGGCTAGATTTCATGCCAACAATAGGTTTGTTTCCCTTGTTTATGAACAACAATCTTTGAATTAGGTTTGGAAATTTGCTCTTCCCCTAATTTGGAAACTAGGGGTCTTTATATCCCTCATGAGGGTCTTCATTCATGTTAGGATGAGGTCCTCCTCCTATTCCTGATCTGATTAGCTTTTATCCTTATCAGGATGAGGTCCTTCTTCTATTCCTAACAAGGTTGCCAAGATACAAAAGGATTGTTGAGAGGATCTCTCCCCATTACCTCCTATTTAAGAATCGGAGCCCTTCATTCCCTTATAAGGATTCTCATTCATGTCAGGACAAGATCCACCTCTTGTTCCTCACATGGTTGGCTATTATCCTTATTAGGATGAGGTCCTCCTTCTGTTCCTAATAAGATTGCCAGAGCGCAAAAGGGCAATTGAGAGGGCCTCTTCTTATTACCTTCTATTTAAAAATTGGAGGCCTTCATTCTCTTCTTAGGGTCTTCATCCATGTCAGGGCGAGGTCCACCTCATGTTCCTAATGTGGTTGGCTATTATCCTTGTTAGGATGAGGTCTTCCTTCTGTTCCAAACAAGATTATCATGATGCAAAAGAGCCATTGATAGGGCCTCTTCCATTATCTTCTATTTAAGAATCGGAGGTCTTCACTCTTATTAAAATGAGATTAACCTCCTGTTTAAGAATCGGAGGCCTTCATCCTCGTTAAGATGACATTAATCTTCTATTTAAGAATCGGAGGCCTTCTACTTCATTTGAGAATAAGATTTGATGGTGTAATTTTCTACCATCACACAGTTTTGCACCAAAGATAAGGATGTTAAAGTAATAAAATTTTATTAAAATAAGATTATTGATAATACATTCACAAATTTTTTAAGTTCTAGGGTTACAGGAGTGTAGCCCCTCCAAGCTTCTTCAAGTAATATGTTTCAAGTCGGACGATTTCCATGACCTTATAGGGGTCTTTCCAGTTTGGAGCGAGCTTTTCTTGATGTTGTGGTTATAAGATGTCTGCTTGATGTAGCACCAAATCTCTAACTTTGAATGTTTTGCTCCTGACTTTGAAATTATAATATTGAGCCACTTTCTGCTTGTAGACTGCCATCAGAATTTAGATCATTTCTCATTTTTCTTCCAGCAGATCCAGATTTGCTTGGAGGTCTTGTGAGTTATTATGTACGTTGAAGCTTTTGACTCATGCTGAGAAAAGTCCCAGCTCAACTAGTATAAAGGTCTCAGTCCCAAAAGCAAGGCAAATGGAGTCTCCCCAATTGGCAATCTTTAGATGGTTTTGTAAGTCTAGAGCACATGATAGAGTTCATCCACCCATGTTCTTTTCATCCTTTCAAGTCTTGCTTTTATCTCTTGAAGTAGAGGTCTGTTGATTACCACGGCCTCACCATTTGCTTGAGAATAAGCTATAGATATAGAATGATAGAAGATATTCAGATCTTTATAGAATTCAGTAAATTTTGCTCCTATAAATTGGTGCCTATTATTAGTAATGAGAGTTCGAGGTAGGCCGAATTTGCATACGATAGACTTCCAGGTGAAGTCCTACACCTTGGCTTCAATGATTTTGGCTAGAGGTTCGATCTCAACCCACTAGGTGAAATAGTCCACTACCATCAAAAGAAACTTTCTCTATCCTGATGCTATGGGAAATGGCCCAAGCATATCAATTTCCCACTGTGCAAATGGCCATGGGTCACTTAAGGGTGTGAGTTGGGAAGTCAGTTGCCTTTGAACATTAACATTCCTTTGGTATCGATCATATCTTCTTATATAGTCAGCTGCATCTTGCTGCATGGTTGGCTAGTAGTATCCTTGATGGAGTAGTTTGTAAGACAATAATCTAGCCCTAAGGTGATTTCCACATATACCTTCATGAACTTTTCTTAGGGCATAATCAGCTTGAGATGGTCGGAGGCATTTAAGAAGTGGCAAAGAATAGGACCTCTTGTACAACATATCTTCATATAGAATGTAACGAAAGGTCTGATTCCTCAGTTTTTGAGCTTCTTTAGGATCTTTGGAGAGGATACCATTTTTAATATAGAGGAACAATGAGTTAATCCAGCTAGGCTCAAGATCTACTAGCATTATGGTCTGGGTCTCCTCTAAACTCGGATGCTGAAGAAATTCAAAGTAAACATCCTTCGGCAATTCATTTGGGGCCAAAGTAGCCAATTTGGATAGAAGGTTGGCTCTTACATTTTCTGCTCTGTGGATCTACTGGATGTCAAAGCTGCTAAAGGCCAAGATCAAACTTTCAATTTTTTTCAAGTACTTCTTCATGCCTTCCTCCCGAGTTTCATAATTGCTATTAACTTGCCCCACCACCAATTGGGAGTCCTTATAAACTTTTACGTGGTCTACTTTTAAATCTTTAGCTATTCTCAATCCAGCAATCATGGCTTCATATTTTGCTCCATTATTTATTATGGAGAACTCAAAGTGCAGAGCATATTCAGCAATAAGTCCTTTCGGATTGATTAGAATCAAGCCTACACCTGCCCCAAAAGTGTTAGATGAACCATAAACATATAGGGCCCAGAAGTCTTCAAGGAGATCTATTCTTTACTTCTGGAGAGTTTGGCTACAAACTAAGAGGACAAACTTTTTGTTGCTCAGGTTCGACTGGATCTGGGATGGTACATTCTACCATAAAATCAATCAATATTTGAGCTTTGATTGACGGCCAAGGTTATAACTTGATATCAAATTTAGTGAACTCAATTGCCCACTTTGCTATTCTTTCAGAGGTATCGGATCAGCAAAAAATTGCTTTAATAAGTTGATCAATGAGAAGTGTGATTGTATTCCCCTTAAAATAAGGTTGGAGTTTTCTGGCTACAATCAATAAAGCATAGGTTAGCATTTTCAGTTTTGTATACCTTATTTTTGCATCCCTCAGAACTCAACTTATATAGTAGATTGGCTTTTGAATTTTTGCCTCTTCTCTGATTAGGAGAGCTCCAATGGCTATAGAAGACATTGCTGAGTACAAAAATAATTCTTCACCAGGTTTTGGTTTGGTGAGAAGAGGAGGTGAGCTAACATAGTTTTTCAATTTTTCAAAGGACTGTTGGCATTCAAGGGTCCAGCAGAAGTTCTTTAGCTGCTTGAGGACTTAAAAGAAGGGCATGCAATATTCCACCAACCTTGAAACAAAGCGATTTAGAGTTGCAACCTTCGCTATTAAACGCTAGACCTCTTTTATCACCTTTGGGGGAGATATTTTTTGGATGGCTCGAATCTTCTCTAGATTTGCTTTAGTGCCACACCTCGACACCATGAATCCCAAGAACTTTTTCAGGATCACTCTAAAAGCACATTTGGTTAAATTCAGCTTCATCTTGTATTTTCAAAGCATGTTGAAGGTCTCTTCCAGGTCGGCAATATAATTTATTGAAGATCTGCTCTTGATGAGCATATCATCCACATAAACCTCCATATTGTGGTTGATCTGCTTCTTAAAAATTTTATTCACCTAATGTTGGTAGGTCGCACCTACATTTTTGAGTCCAAAAGGTATAATTTTGTAATAATAAAGATCATGGTTAGTAATAAAAGCAGTTTTCTTCTCATCTTCTAATGCCATCTGGATTTGGTTATAATCAGAGAAGGCATTTATGAAGGTGAGAAGCTCAGGGTCCAAAGTTGCATCCACCAATTGATTAATTCTGGATAGGGGATAGCTATCCTTTGGGCAAGCTTTGTTCAAATCTGTAAAGTCTATGCACATTCTCTACTTGCCATTTACTTTCTTGATGAGAATGATGTTTGCAATCCAATTCGAGTAGGATAGCTCTTGGATGAATTTGGCCTTGAGAAGCTCATTGACTTTGTCCGTAATAGCCTTCTGCCACTCTAATACAAAGCTGTGCTTCTTTTGCTTCATAGGTCAACATTTCAGATCTATAGTCAGATGATGTTCCATCACTTTTGCATCAATTTCGAGCATATCTGTAGGGACCCAAGTAAAAACATCAGCATTCTTCTATAAGAAGGTGACAAGCTATCTTTTAACCTCTTCTTATAGATTTGAGCCAATCTAAACTCTATGGTCCTCATTCCCATCATTTAAAGATACTACAAAAAAATCATCAATGGGCTCCCCACGTTCTTCTATCAAGTCATCACGGGCATCCAATCCATCCACCAGACAAAAATCTAACTATTTTCCTTCCTATAAGGCTATAGTGTAGCAGTGCCATGCCAAAACTTGATCTCCTTTAACTTCTCCAACCCCATGTCTAGTCAGAAAATTCATCTTCAAATAGTAAGTTGAGACCACAGTCCAAAGTACATTTAAACTAGATTGGCCAAAAATTGCACTGTAAGGGGAGGGAGCCTTTACCACCAAAAAATCAACTTGGCCTTGGATTGCTTTGGGTACTGACCTACCACTATCGATAGAGTAACTATTCCTTTGACTGGTACAGCATCATCGATGAACCCCACTAATGAGAAGCTTATTGGTCCCATATGACTATCAGGTATAAATATTTTGGAGAAAGCATCATAAAATAAAACATCAGTAGAGCTTCTATTATCGATCAAAATGCAGCGTACATCATAATCAGCAATATTCAAAGTAACTACAACCACGTCATTATGTAAAATTTTAATCTCTAGTACATCTTCTTTAGTAAAAGTAATGGATCTTTCAGTCCTCTACCTCTTTGCTAGCTTTGCTATTCTACTGGCCTCCCCTGTCGATGTCCCCCAGCAATGGTGTTGATAATCTCGAGTGGAGGCCAATCTCCTTATAGTTCATCCCTCTGAGGTGGCTCAGGCTATGGCAACGTCCTTGGCCGATCTTTCCTCCTTTCTGATCGACGTCGTAGAAAGTGATCCAACCAGCCTTGTTGATGAGCTCCTCAATCTCGTCTTAGAGCTAGATGTATTCTTTAATATCATGACCGTGGTCATGATGGTAGAGGTAATACTTATTGGGGTTGTGCTTGCTTAGGTGAGACTGCATTTTTTCAATCTCTATAGTTGCTCCATGATTTCCATCAGTATTTATATTTTTGGAGCGTTGAGGGAAGAGTAGTTGTGAAACCTTCAAGGAGGGGAGTTTCACCACACCCTCCAATCCGAACTTCTTGATCAATAGCTTGAGGTGGAGTTTGGGCTCATTTATGCTCGAGAGGGTTCTAGAGCCTGACTGAGCTTCACTCGGCTTCTCTATAGGGATGGGCTTGCTAGACTCTCCCACCTACCATATCCCTGTGGCTTCTTCATCCATGAGTTGAAAGCTTCTTCAGCCCCGGCATAGCCCTCAGCCCAAGCTAGCATGTCAACAAAGTCCTGAGGGTACTTCTTCTCTAAAAAGAAGAGAAGATCATTCTTTTGGATTTGCCTTTTAATGTGGTCATGGCAATAGATTGGTCCAAATTTTGGACCTCCAAAGCAGCAGCATTAAAATGGCTAACATAAGCCTGAATGGACTCTCCTTCCTTCTACTTGATGTTGATGAGGGAGTCCAAACCTTGTCTCTACCATCGGCTATTGATGAAATGAGCTATAAACTGATGGCTCAGCTGATCAAAGAATAAATGGTACCTGATTTAAGGTCCAAGTACTAGTTTCTCGCTGCTTCCTTCAAAGTGGAGGAAAAAGCTCAGTATAAAATAGCATCAAACATGCCATGGAACAGCATCATCATTCTAGATGGTTTGAGATGGTCGACTGAATTCGTGATTCTATTGTAACTCTCAAACTAGGAGAGTTTAAAGTTTGGCAGGATGAGCTTTTGCATGATCTTGATAGAAAATGGAGAGTTGGGATAGATGTCATCACTACAGGCAGGGACAGCATGGCAAAGTTCTTCAATCTATTGGTTCATTTCTTGAAGCTTCTAATCTAAAATATCATCTTAATCATGAATCTCAAAGTATGACTGGTTGTAGGGGGTAGAGACCTTTCGAGAGTAGAGTCATGGTTGGAACAGGAACTCCCTACCCTTTATTTTTTCTTTTCAAGGATCATCAGTCAACTCATCCAAGTGGGCCTTCCCTGCACTGAATTTTGATACTTCGACAATGGTCTTTTCGACTAGACTGGAGCTAAAACTTGCTGCATGGCTTGTACTGCTTCAGTAAGGCCTCTAACCTGCTGCATCAATAGGTTGAACTACTCTAAATCCATCATGACTGCTGGTGGAGGTTAAGGAGCCGACAATGAGATTGGAGCAGACTGATTTGGATGAGATCTGGTGGCAGAGATAGTGGATCATCGGGTCAAAGCTTTCTTGGGTGGCATCTTGTTGGAATGCAAGATAGATCGGAGGAAAAAAGAATTTGGGAAGCTGAAGAAGAGGAAAAAAAGATAAACTCAACTAGGTACTCCTTTAAGAGCAACAGCTCAATGATCCTTTCTCTAGCACCAATCCTATTAATACAAAAAATGGTGCTGATGATGAAGTTTACTGGAGCTAAAAAAGATGAGATCGTCGACGAGACCTGCAAGACAAAATCTAGACTTCAGATGGGTGGCACCAGTGGGATTCTCTGACGATCAAGTTAGTTTCCTGATCAACAAGAATAGAGTACTTAGAAAAATATAAGCGGAGATGAGAGCTTAGCAAAAAAGACGTATCTAGAGGGTCTTTTTTATAGGCGGAGATCATAATAGAATGATAGTGACAGCCATAATAGAATATCGATAGACCATTTAGGTCACATGGAGTTTGTTATGGAAAGTGGACAGTCATTTATTGTGACTTATAGATGGTTGAGTTTCATTTGTTAGAGTTCAGGTGAGAGGTCAAAGGCTTCTATGCTTGGTGGCAAGTTGGTCATGTTAGGATGGAGAATTCAAAGTCTGACTGATCGAATTTGAAGGTCGGCTTCCAAGTAGCTATTATGTTAAGACTGCTTTTGATAGCTTTCAGAAGTTTGACCATCTTCAGAGTCAGCCGAAAGCAAACTTGGACATTTGGACTAGAGGTCAGAAAGAAAATAGTAAAATCTTCAATGACGACTGTAGCCAGGCTTTCTTGAGAAAGCTCGATAGGGATAATAGAGACTCAAGATCGACTAGGAGCTAAGACGGGTGAATGTTAAGACTCTGGGCTTCTTACTGGTATTGCTTTAGCTGCTTTTAGAAGTTTGGTCACCTTTAAGGTCATCTTTTGGAGAGAAGTTTTAACTTATGTTGATGGCAAAGTCCTTTCACTGACTAAGGTTCGCCCGATCGAGGTTCTCGGTGCAAGAGTGTCAGGATCTACTATTCATTGGGTGAAGTTAAAGAATTTAACTGTAAAAAAATTCAACTAAAGAAAAATTTGGATGGAGAAAATTTCGGCTAGCTAGGTCTGAGATTGACGAAATTTGCCATCTATAGTGAAGAAATTTGGCTAAAAGAAGTTTAGCTATCTTCGAGATCAGTTGCCAAGCGAGGTTGGGCTGCACTGGGATTCTACACTTTGAGTCCTTCCATCCATCTTGAGTCTGGAACTATAATCAACCGAATGGCGACTTCTTTCATTGTTCAAGTTCATCCGGATGAAGTCCATCATGCATTTGGCGGATTCTGTAGTCATTGGAAGAGAGCTAATGATTACAATTGAAAAGGTCATCCAGCATACATAGGCTAAAGGTTAACCCCCTTAAATTGGGTTGGAGTAGGAGAACAGCTTGGTTGAAGTTCGGTCATGGCTGCCATGACTCTAGACAAAATGATATCGAGATCAGACATCCAATTAGACTTCGGTAGGAGCTATTTTATCCCCAACATCTTCCTATTTAAAAAATCGGGGATCTTCAAGTCCCTCATAAGGATCTTCAACCACGTTAGGATGAGGTCCTCCTCTTGTTCCTAATATGATTATCCTCTTATTTAAGAATCAAAGGCCTTCTTATCCCTCGTAAAGATCTTCATCCATGTTAAGATGAAATCCTCCTATTTTCAATGTGGTTAACCCTTTGTTTAACAACCGAAGGCCTTTTTATCCCTCATGAGGATCTTCACCCATGTTAGGATGAGGTCCTCCTATTCCTAACATGGTTAACCTTCTATTTTAGAACCACCCATGTTAGGACAAGATCCTCCTCCTATTTCTAACATGGTTAACTTCCTATTTAAGAATTGAAGGTCTTCTTATCCCTCGTAATCTTCACCCACATTAGGACGAGATCCTCCTATTCCTAACATGGTTAACCTTCTATTTAAGAATTGAAGGCCTTCATATCTCTTATAAGAGTCTTCATCCATGTTAGGACGAGATCTTCCTCTTTTTTCTTACATGGTTAATATTAGATGTATGCTCTAAAAACCAGATTGGCCGACACTTGTTAAATACTTTCTAGGAGCATTTTCATAATTTTAATTTAAAATTAATTAAAGGGTTATTTATTCTATCACATTGTGTATAAGGTATTTGTGATACATCCATTAAGTTAATAGGCATGATAACATATATTCTCAATAGTTGAGAATTTAAGGCATATGTTATCATTATTAACTCCAAAACTGCTTTTGATCGTAGGATCATCATAAGGATGGTGATCGATCTAGAAGATCAGTATATGATCATTTTTTTAGGATAGATGAGTCTTGAGTCTACGATGTAAAGACACTAGAGTGAGAGTATAGGTACTTGTTGAGAATAAGGACACTGAGCATGACTACCTCGAGCAGTCATAAGGGAGCCTACCTTCTCATCGATGACTAGCTCGATGCTGTAGCGTGTGTTTGGTTCTTTGATCTGAGGTGCATCAATAGTTCATCTTGAGGATGTTATAGTTTGACTATACCATAATTTGGTCTCCTAGCCATTCGGAATCTTGAGGTGTATGTTGGCTATAGCATGTTCATTGTAGGAATTAGATCACACCAAGATGGGATCTATCAACCTCGGTAGAGGAGGAGTGATCCGATGATGATTATGAGATCGAGTCCTAAAACCCATGGCTATCATAGTGTGAAATAATAAAAAGAAGTTTCCATTAGTGTTTCACATCAAACTTGAATTGAATGATTCATTCATATGATGAGTGTTGGGTTTGACGAGTTCAGCTTAAACCTAATCCCATCGAGGCTTATGATAGAAAAATCCAATCACACAGGTTGCTGCACTAAGAGATTTACTTTTCGATTCTGATGGATTGCCACCATATACTGCTAAGTGTCACTAGTAAATTTTGGGATCAATTAGAATTATCTTGATGATCGATGATTCTAATTGGATGAATCAGAAGAGTTCTGATCCATCAAAAGTTGTTTCGATGATGTCGTTGATGGAGATCATAACATGTCCCATTACCATACAAAATTAAATCTAACTAGATCACACAAATAAGAATTTGGGTATGGATGTCATCAATTGAGCAAATCCAGTTCGATTGATTTGGATTAGATCCAATTAAGTTCAAGAAAATCATGCTAGCACACGATTAAACCTAATATTCTTCTTCTATCATCTTTCTGGTTCATCTCGACTAAGCCAAATTAAATTTGACTTATCCAAGAGCCTTGTATGGCTCTATCCTAGTTTGACTAGAATTTGTTCAGATCAGAAAAGTCTTGTCCTAACTTGATCTAGGTTTGTCCTATTCCATCGGATGGAAACAAAATAAGACCTACAAATTTTTGAAACTATTTGGACAAGGCTCATCCAGGAACTCTGTAGAAATTTGTATTGATCTGACTAGATCTTATCCTGGCCTGATCAAGACTTGTCTTAAATCCTATAAATGAAAACAAGACAAGGGTTGTTTTTGCTAGATTAGGGCTTGTCCTAAAATCATACGATGAAATTTGGACAAGCCTTCCCCAAAAATTCTAGATAGATTTTTCTTTATTTGACTGGACCATGTCTTGGCCTAATTAGGACTTGTTCTAACTTGTTTAGGACTTGATATAAATCCATTGGATGGGACCTGAAAAGATTTTATCTTAAATCCCATAAGATGGGAAAAGACAAGGGTCAAAGTTGACCCATCTATGCAGGAAAAAAAGAGGTGGCGCGCCCCTTGGAATTTTCTCTTGGACGTGTAACCCTAGATGTTATGAGAGGAGAGAGAGCCTAGGAGGATGCATGTGCCTCTCCTCTTTAACGTGCACCCACTTTGGATAGGCATGGGTAGTTATCCATTTAAATGAAGTTTGAATGGGTCAAATTGTTTGAAACCATTCAAACTCTGGGAGAGTTGTTATCTGTGCCAACTTTGATTTATCCAAACTTGTTGGCACACTAATTCCATTCATTTTGTGTGACAAAATGAGAAGGAATTCAGATTGTGGCATGGACTTCATGGGAGAGTCCTTCTGCATGTTGGCTTTGACCTATTCAAAGTCATATGCAAAGGGACTATAAGTTTTGGTCTATAAATAGACCTCTTGCCAAAGGTGTTGGCATTAATTTTGATACCACGGCAAAGCCCTGCCTCTCCCACTATTTTTCCATGCCCTCTTCCTGCTCCTCTCCATCTCCTTATGCCCAAAGAGTTGGGTACATCAGCGGACATGAGTTGGGTTGCTGATCTTGCGAAGGTTGCATTGTTGATTCCCTGATTGTGAGATGGACATGCTGCTGCTGGAGATTAGATCGAAGGCACACCAGATTAATTTTAGATCTGATCATTGGAAATTAAATCCATAAGAAGGAGACTTTTAGATCTAACTTGAGTAGATATTGGTAGAGGTCGGACGCATCCACGGCTCAATCAGAACCTCGGATCAGTCGTTAGATCATCACAACGAGTAAATAGTTTATTCGATCAGGTGATAACTATTATCATTTTTTTATTTTTATTTTACTTCTAATTTTAGATCAATATAATTAGATCTAAGAACTCTCAAATTTGATTAGATCATAAAAAATTTTAAAATTATTTTGCTATAAATTTGATCCGATCAGATGCATCCTAGGTAGGAAAATCTGATTTTTTCTTCAACTGGTATCAGAGCCAAATTGCAGCTTTCAGATCTATCTTTAGATTGATCTAAAATTATTTCTTATGATCTGATTATCTGATTTTCAAATGTTACATAGGATGTAATCAGATCTGAAATAAAAAATTGCATGTTTTAAATATATATGTTTGATATAAATAATGCATGTTCTAGTCTAGATTTGTTATTCCATATCATGATAGTTTTCAAATATGTTTTAGATTAGATCTGATATATTTTTTTTTATATTTGATCATTTAAGTTTCAGATGTTACATTACATATAATTAGATCTAAAATATAAGATCTAATTTAAAATTTTGATATATGTGATATAGGCAGCATATGTCTAGACTAGATCTCTAGTTTAATCTCATAGTCTAGATCAAAAATTTTATGAAATATTTATTTAATTTTTTAAAAATTATGTGATTATATTAGTTAAATTTTAGATATTATATGTGATATAATTAGATCTAAAAATATGAGATGCATTTAAAAATTTCATATGTATGACATATGCAATGCATGTCTAGACTAGTTTCATAGATCTATGCCATGAGTAGTCTAGATTAAAAATTTTTATGATAAGATCATTTAAATTTTATTTTCAGATATTACGTTAGATGTAATCAGATCTGAAATATAAATTTAATATTAAATTTGATACATGAGATATATGCAAAACATGTATAGATTAGATTTTAAATCATGTAACAGTTATATGCTTCAGAACTAATAGTTTTATGGTATAGTTCATATTTCTGATTAAGGCATTCCCCTTGGCCGTCCGATCATAAAAGTAAGAAGGGTTTAAAGGCCCTCTCTTTCCATTCAATGGGATACTCTTATGGCATGTAGGGGTACTGCCCGTTTGCCCTTAATCAAAAATCAAAAACTTACCTTTTTACAAAATCTTAGATCCTAAAATCCTAAAATTTTTTATGCATGTTTTGTTATTGAACCCTTTGACTTAATTAAGAATTAAGTTTATAAAATTAATTAGGTTTAAAAATTATGAATTTTTAGATTTAAGACATCTTCATAAATCATGGGTTCGGGTGTGGGTAGCTAAATTAGGTCTAGTGGTTGATTAAACTGAATCAAGAGTTGGTTAAGTAGGATCAAGAGTATTTAGATTTTACCAATCTAATAGGATAAAGTCTGGATCAAGGTCGACTCACAATCACATGTGGTCGATCAAGTTAAGATCTAATTTAG
This sequence comes from Cocos nucifera, assembly GCA_006176705.1. NCBI lineage: Eukaryota > Viridiplantae > Streptophyta > Magnoliopsida > Arecales > Arecaceae > Cocos > Cocos nucifera. The sequence continues at coordinate 3,580 of QRFJ01005971.1, read as the reverse complement.
CTCCACGGTTTGAGCCTGGATTGCAGGCTAACCCGATCAGTTCTGATCAGACAAGTCAATGTCTAAGGTAAGTATGGCAGATATGATCAGTGGTCTTTAATTGAAAGCTACTTGACTTAAATACATTCACGATGAGTTAATGGCATATTCTTCCCATGTATCTCACTTATCTGGCCGATTGAGTCGATCCAGTTCTGGTTTGAGGTGGCTTACAATTCAAGCTAACCTATGCCACTAGGTTAGTCATAATTGTTATGACTAGTTGAGTCTAAGAGACTAAATCAAATATTCCTAAGAAAATAATAAATTCTAGATCTTCCACCATTATAGATGTGCGGGCCCTTCCTGAGGTTGATTGTTTTCAACTGGATATAATGATTTAGCTGCACCGAGAAGATGCAACCATATCTATTAGACATTGGATACTATGGGTTAGAGGATTGGTTGGGCTCAATATTTTGAATATGATGAGAGATCCAATCAAGAATCTAATTCATGCAAATAATAGATTTGACTTAACTAAGGAGTGGAGCAATATTCCGGACATGGTGAGCTTCATGAATTAGAGATCAGGTTTGGATGTATCATGATTAGAGAATCATTGGACAAGAGTTGTCCACTCATTGGCTGATCCATCATCAATAACTATTAGGTGAGGTAGTGAGCCAGTCGATGGGACCGCACCATCCACTAGAAATCCATGATCACAAAGATTTTCGCATCTCTACTAAGAAAGTATAGGGATCTGAGAAAATAGTGGTAGCCTAATTTATTTAAAAATATAACTTTTAAATAAATTGGTTGAGTCAAATTACAAGTCTAACTAGAAACTTTAACTCTTTATAGAAAAATGTCTACATCAAAATCCTCAGCCCGAATCCTAGATACCTACAAGTTGACCAGACCAATTTACAAGGATTGGCTAAAGAACTTCAAAATTATTTTGGGTTCAAAATGGCTTACCTATGTATTGGACCAAGACCATCCCCACTTTACCAGCATGTCCGACCATAGATCAGAGAGCATCTTATGAAAAGTGGTCTGACAATGATAACAAAGCTAGGTGCTATATGTTGGGCTCAATATCAGATGAGTTACAGTGCCAACATGAAGACATTAGGACTGCTCGCCAAATGTTGGCGCACCTACAAGAGTTGTTCGATGATCAGAATCATGCAGTGCATTATCAAGTCTTCAGAAGACTATTTAAGGCATAGATGCATGATGGGCAGTCGATTCAAGACATTGCTTGACGATGATCAAGGACCTAGAAGAGCTTGAGAAGCATGATGTCTTGATGGATAAAGATCTACAGATTGATATGATCCTATAATCTTTGAATGATTCGTGTGGAAGTTTATCATAAACTTCTATATGAATTAGCTCCAGTGCACCTTGGTTGAGTTAATGAATATGCTGGTTACTATTAAGCAAACTTTGAAGAGCACAAAGGACTCAGTACTGGCTATGGGATGGACTTCTTCTAAGAGAAAGTTTTTTGAAAAGAAGAAAAAATCTACGAAGTAGCAAAAAATAGAAGGAAAAAGAAGGACGAGCTAAAGAAGAAGATCGTGGAGAAGAAAAGTATTTTCACTGCAACTCTGATGGTCATTAGAAGTGAAACTACCCTGAGTACCTAGCTAGCCTGAAGAATAAGCAGGAAGAAGGACCCTCTGAAGGAATGCTCATCATTGAGTCTGTCGAGCAAAACGTGAATGCCATAGGATCAAAATGATCTAGAGATAGTATTAATGAAAGGTATCTATGGCACCTTAAGGCTAGGTCATATAACTGAAGATAGGATTAACAAATTAGAAAAATCCAGACTAATGGGTCTATTGACTTTCAAGTCATATCCGATTTATGAATCATGCCTTCATGAAAAAATGACCAAGCTTTCTTTTGTAGGACATGGGAAAAGGACCATAGATCTACTTGCCCTGGTACATATAGATATGTGCGGCACATTCGATGTGTCGATAAGAGGCAATTATGACTATTTTATTATCTTTACCGATAATCTATCTTAGTACGAGTATGTGTACTTGATGTGATACAAATATGAAGTCTTTGAAAAGTTCGAGGAGTTCAGACACGAAGTAGAAAAGCAAACTAGAAAGCCCATTAAGGTTCTTCAACCAGATCGAGGAGGTGAATACCTAAGTTAAAAATTTTTGAACTATCTCAAGGATAATGGTATAGTCTCATAATGGACTCCATCTGGAACACCTTAACTTAATGGATTTTCAGAATGAAGAAATCGAACCCTATTAGATATGGTCCGATCCATGATGAGCTTCACAAATCTTTTTAAGTTTCTTTAGGAATATTATTTAATGACAGCATTTATTTACTAAATAAAATTTCATCTAAAATTGTTCCTATCACTGCATATGAGATATGGCATAGTAAGAAGCCAAATCTGAGTTATCTCAGAATTTGGATTGTTCGATGGTGGACAAGTTAGAGTCTAGGTCCCTTAAAGCTCGGCTTATTGGATATCCTAAAGAGTTATTAGGATATTACTTCTATCTTCCGAAAGACCACAATGTGATTATAGGTTGCCACACCATTTTTCTTAAAAAATAGTTTGTTCAAGATTGTGGTATCGAAAGATAGATTAGGCTCGAGGAGAAAGTCTCCAAAGAGCAACGAGCCAAGAAACCTGAGGAACCCAGTTATTCTGAGCTGATCCATAACTCACTACCTCATCCACCTCGTAGGTCAAATAGAATTTTTCATCCTCCTAAAGGTACTTAGGTACTATTTTGGAGGATATAAAGAAAATGTTTCTCATGAGAAATAGGGTTCATGGTGATGATCCCAGAACCTATGACGAGGCAATATCAGATATCGACTCCGAGAATTGATTAGAGAAAATGAAGCCAAAGATTGACTTGATGTGCTCGAACCAAATCTGAAACTTGGTGGATCCACCCAAAGGTACAGTATCTATTGGATGTAAATGGATCTTCAAGAGAAAAGACAAGTGCAGATGATAATGTAGAGACATTCAAGATTAGGCTAGTGGCGAAAGGGTATCAGGATACCTTCTCGTCGGTGGCCATCCATCTACACATTGCTTGTCATTACAGCATATTTCAATCATGAAATATGGTAGATGAACATGATAATAGAGTTCATAAATGGATATCTTGAGGAAGATGCTTATGGAATAGCCATTTTATTTTCACATCCAGTGATGGTGATCACAAAGGTCTGCAAGCTGCAAAGTTCCATCTATGGACTTAAGCAAGCATCTCGGAGTTGGAATGCTTGATGTAATCAAATCGTTTGATTTCATCAAGAATGAGAAAAAATCAAGTATGTTCAAGAAGGTCAGTAGGAGGTTGTTGTCTTCCTCATATTGTATGTGGATGACATCCTTCTGATTGAGAATGATATTTTCATGCTGACATAGGTCAAAGTATGGTTATCTAAGAAATTTTCTCTGAAAGACCTAGGTAAGGCATCCTTCATTTTAGGTCTATAGGGATAGATTGAAGAGGATGCTGAGTCATTCACATAAAAAAGGTGCTGAAGAGGTTCAGCATGGTGAACTCTAGATCCAAGGCTACAT
>QRFJ01005970.1:0-54066 GCA_006176705.1 Cocos nucifera | reverse complement strand
TGTCTCATAAGATACACATACCCATACCTGAGATAGATCATCGATAAAGGTAATGAAGTAGACAAAATTGCCTCTAGCCGGCACATCAAATGGACCGCACACATCTAGTATGTACTAGGGCAAGGAGATCTGTGGCCCTCTCCCCATGTCCAACAAAAGGGAGTTTGGTCATTTTGCCTTGAAGACAAGATTCACAAGTTGGATATGACTCAAAAGTCAATGGACTCAATAGCCCATTAAATTTCTCTAATTTGTTGATCCTATCTTCTGCTATATGACCTAATCTCAGGTGCCATAGATATCTATCGTTTGGACTATCCCTAGGTCGCTTTGATTTGGCATTCATGTTTTGCTTCGATAGTTAAGAACAGGTACATCAATATGTAAGCTGATAAAGATCATTAATAAGAAAATCATTTGCAATTTTATTTTCTTTCATAAAGAATGTTACAATGGTCCTTAAAGAAAGGTAATCATATAGCCTTCTTGTGCTAAGCATGAAACAGAAATCAAATTTCTGCTAGCTGCAGGCACATAAATAAATAAGTACCTTTCAAAACTAAGTCTAAACCAGATGGTAATCGAAGAGGGTATGTTCCCACGGCTACTGCAGTAACTCTTGCTCCATTATCGATGCGTAGGATCATGTCTCCATCCCTCAGCCTCCTGCTATCCTCAAGACCCTGCATGGAAGTGCACAGATGAGCACTAGAACCAGAGTCAAGCACCCAACTGGATGCAGAAGAAACCATAAGGTTAGACTCAATAACGAGCATACCTCCAGAAGGACCTTCCTTCTTGTTCTTCAGGGTGGCCAGGTAAGTAGGGCAGTTCCGCTTTCCAATGGCCGTCGCTGTTGCAATGGAAACACTTTTCTTTGACATCGGCCTTTTTCTTTCGGTTCTGCCTTCTTCTTCTTTGCTCCTTCCACCTTCTGCTTTTTCACAGACTTCTTTTTCTTTCCATAAGATTTTCTTTTGGAAGAAGTCCGTTCCATAGCAAGAACTGAGCCTTTAGAACCTTTCATAGAAAGCTCAGCGGTAACCAGCATATTCATTAATTCAGCCAAGGAATTTTGAAGTTTATGCATGTGGTAATTCATGATGAATTGCCCATATGCATCAGTCAAGGATTGCAGAATAATATCATTCTGCAGATCCAAGTCTAACTTCACACCGAGCTTCTCAAGCTCTTCCATGTCCTTGATCATTGCATCAGACAGTGATCTTGGACTGACTGCCCATCACGCATCTTAGCCTTAAAAAGTCATTTCGTGACTTGATATTTGACTGCGCAACTCTGTTCACCAAACATCTCCTGCAGGTGAGCCAACATTTGGCGAGCAGTCCTGATATCTTCATGTTGGCGCTGGAGCTCATCAGACATCGAGCCCAACATGTAATATCTGGCCTTATTATCTTCATCTATCCATTTTTCTAGAGATGCTCTCTGTTCAATAGATGGACGGGCTGGTAAGGTGGGAGGGTCCTGGTCCAAGTACATGGGTTAACTTCTCGGAAATCCAAAACTAATTTTGTAGTTCCTGAGCCAATCTTTATAATTGGGTTCCAGTCAGTCTATGTGTGTCCAGGATACGTGCCAATGGGTTGGACGCAGACATTTTTCTGTAGAGAGTCAAAGATTCTAGTTAGATACTGTAATTATGACTTGACCAATTTATTTAGAAATTTTATTTTTAAACAAATTAGCTTTCCACTATTTTCTCGGATCCCTACACTCCCTCTGTAGAGATGCAAAAATCTCCATGATTAATGATTTCTAGTGGGTGGTGCGGTCTCACCAACTGACTCATCACCTCACCTAACAGTTATTGGTGATGGGTTAGCCAATGAGTGAACAACTCTTGTTCAATGATTCTCTAATCATGGTGCACCCAAACTTGGTCTCTAATTCATGAATCTCACCGTATCCTAGAATATTGATCCACTCCTTAGTTAAGTCAGACCCACCATTTGCATAGACTGGGTTCCTAATTGAGTCTCTCACCGTATCCAAGAATATTGAGCCCAACTCATCCTCCAGCCCATAGCATCCAATGCCTAATAGACATGGTTGCATCTTTTCGGTGCAACTGAGCCACTGTATCCAGCTCGAGAACAATCAACCCCTGGGAAGGGCCCGCACATCTACAATGGTGGAAGACCTCAGACTTAATCTTTTCTTAGGGAGAATTGATTCAGGTCTCATTAAATTAGACTTGTCATAGTCATAACAATTATGACTAACCTAGTGGCATGGGTTAGCTCGGATTATTGACCACCTCAGATCAGAACTGTGTCAACAGATATGGCCAGGTAAGTGAGATCGGTGGAAGGAATATGCCATTAACTCGTACAAGAACGCATTCAGGTCGAGTAGCTTCCAATTAAAAATCAGTCGGTCGTATGTGCCAAACTTACCTTAGACACCAAATTATTGAGTCAGAACCAATTGGGTTAGCCTACAATCCAGACTCTAACCTCTGAGCCTAATTAGGTCTTGCTTGATCGTGACTCGATCTTGACCCAGACTTAATCCTATTAGGCTGGTCAATTTAAGCATTGTTGATCCCATCTAACCAACTCTTGATTCGGTTTGATCAACCGCTTAGACCTAATTGAGCTACCCAAGCCCGAACCCAGTATTATGAATATGTCTTAGATCTAAAATTCTCAATTTTAGACCTAATTGATATTTCATAATCTTAATTTTTAATTAAGTAGGGTTCATAAACAAAATATGCACAATAAATCCTAGGGTTTCAGGATCTAGGGTTTTGCAGAAAGTAAGTTTTGGATTTTCTGATTAAGGACGAATGCGCAGCACCCCTACACATCATAAGAACACCCCATCGAATGGGAAAGAGAGGGCCTTTAAATCCTTCTTCATTCTTATGATCGGACGGCCAAGAGGAAATGCCTTAATCAGGAACATGCAATACTACAAAACAGTTTTAGATCTATATCATATATCTCATATACAAATTAGATCTAATCATGGCATATTTTGCATACATCTCATGTATCGAATCATGCATATTTTTAGATCTAAATTATCTTCATAATAATCTAAAAAATTAGATTTAAATTGATCTAATCAAAATAAATTCTAATCTAGATAATTATGTAGAACTATTCTACAACTAGTCTAAGACATGCAATCTATCATATCTCATATGATATTTAAAATTAAATAATTTTTATTTACTATTTTTTAGATATCTATTATAACCTATTTATAATATCAAAAAATAGTAAATAAATAGATCTAAAATATGATTTAATCAAGATTAAATTCAAAAACATGCAAGACTATTCTATAGAACTATTCTATTTTAGAACTAGTCATGCATATTTTCTAATCTTAGATCCTAAATTCATTTAATTTTAATTTTTTTGATTTTAGATCTGATCATATCTCATGTGACATCTAAAATCATTTATTTTTTTTGATTAAAATAAATTTAAAATTAGATCTAAATATTTTTAGAACCTTGGCTCTGATACCAGTTGAAGGAAAATCCTGATTTTTTGGACCAGGTTCGTTCAGATCTGATCAGATCAAGAGATATATTTCAAAAATTTTTTTTCTTTGATCTAGATCAGATCTGAGATGTTTTAGATCTGATTATTATTATTTTAAAAATAAAATAAAATTTAGATAAATTAAATCAAATTTAATTTACCTTGATATGGGTAATCCTATTACCCGTTGATGATCCTGTATGCAGCGGAAGGTTCTGGATCTAGCCACGCAAGTGCCTGGCCTCTACCGGATATCCACTCAGGCTGGATCTGGAGATCCTCTTCTTCTCTATCACATCTCCAAAAATTCAGATCTGGATCTGATCTGGAGGATCTTCAAAACTCCTTTTGAAGATCAGCAGTCGTCCTTTGCAGCAGTGCAGCCTTCTAGCTTTCAGTCGCCTTTCTTTGATCTGGATCGCACCAACCAAAAGTCCAAAACTCCTTTTGGACATGGAGAGGAGAGGGAGAAGGTGGTTTGGCATGGAGGAAGAGGGGAGAGGCAGCCTTGGGGCATGGGGAATTGTGATTCCTTTCAATCACTTAATTTGAGTTGGGCGCAGGGTCTTATTTATAGACTGTCTGTGATCCAACTTCTCTTCTTCCCAACCAATCACAACTCTTTGTGAAATCAGATCTAAATCTGATTGGTGGGAATAGAGTCCCCTGGATTCCTCCTTAGAGGGTGCCTAAGACCAGTCAAAGTTGGTTCTTAGGAGAACTCTAATTGGAATCCAAAAAGGAGATGGAGTCCCTTGTCCAACAAGGGACTCCTAGGCGCCTCCAACTTGGGCACACGCCAAGGGTGGCGTGCGCCCTCTTCCTTGCCAGGTTCTGGCAGGGGGACAGGCCCCCACCAGCTCTCCAATAGGTGCATGACATGTGGTCAAAAGTCAAAGTGTCAATGGTCAACATTTGACCAGTCAAAGGTAGACTTTTGACCAAAGTCAAAGAACAAGAAATGGCAGGTGACCAAAAATGGCAGGTAATGTCTTACAAAATAAGACAACCTTTTCTGACTTGGACAACCTCCAGTCAGACCATATGAAGGCCTCTGATTGAGCACAAACTCCTTTGGCTCAGTCAGGACAACTTATTTATGATAGCAAAAGAAGAACGTTAGGTTCAATCGAGTGCTAGCACGATTTTCTTGAACCTAATTGAATCTCATTCAGATCAATTGAACTAGATCAGTTCAATTGATGATCACCAGATTCAAACCCTTGTTTGTGTGACCCAGTTAGGTTCAGTTCTGTATGGTAATGGGATATGTCATGATCTCTATCATCGACATCATCGAAACTCCTTTCGATGGATCAGAACTCTTCTGATTCGAACAGCTAGAATGATCGATCATCTAAATCATTCTAATTGCTCCCAAAATCCACCAGTGACACCTAGCAGTATATGGTGGCAACCCATCAGAGCTGAATGCGAACCTCTTGGTGCAGCTACCTATGTGATTAAGTCCTATCTTGAGCCCCGATCAGATTAGGGTTAAGGTAAACTCGTCAAACCCTAGTTTCTATCATATGATGTAATCATTCGATTCGAGTCCGATGTGAAAATCTAAATAGAAACTCTTTCTATTATTTCACTCTGCCATGGCCATGGACTTCTGGACTTGATTCTCATGATTCATCATAGGGCTGCTCCTCTACCACCGAGGTAGATAGATTCCATCTTGATGCCATCCAGTTCCTACAATGAACATGCTATAGCCAACATACACCTCAGGGTTCCATATGGCTAGGAGACCGAGTAATGGTGTAGTCAAACTATAACACCCTCAAGGTGAACTGCCGATGCACCTCAGGTCAAAGAACCAGACACACTACTGCAGCATCGAGTCAGTCATTGACGAGAAGGTAGACTCCCTAATGACTACTCGAGGTGGTCACGCTCAGTGCCCTCGTTCTCTAACGAGTATCTGTACTCTCGCTCCGGTGTCTCCACACCGTAGACTCAAGACTCATCTACTAAAGAGAAGCGATTGTACACCAACCTTCCGGATCAATCACCATCCTCGTGATGATCCTATGGTCGGGAGCATTTTATGAGTTAATAATGATTATTCATGTCTTAAATTTTCAACTCTTGAAAATATGAATTATCATTACCATTAACTCAAAGGATGTATCACAGACACTAAATACACATATGTGATAGAAAATAACCCATTTTATTGATATTAGTCAAAATTATAATTTTGCCCCTAGAAGTGTATTACAAGTGTCAGCCAATTCTGGCTTCTAGGGCACATATATCTAACAATTTCACTTGATCCTAAAGCCAATTGGCTTGCTACAATGGTTAATCTTTCTAATGTGCAATTGTAAACCTCAAAATGACAGTACGTATAATAGCCACTGTAGCCAGTCATAGATCCTGCACCAGGAACACCCTAATATGTGAGCTCTGTTGTCTAAATTATGCAGTCGCTCCCATTGATATTAGCACTAGCATAGGCCGTACAAGAATAATTACTCAAGCACGTAGCCCTACAAGCATCCAGTCCCATGCTCCAATCCACCATCGACCTCGATGTGTTCGACAGCTTTACCGCCTTTATTATCACAAACCCATCTGTCCCATTTCGGCAGTCCAGCGCTGTCATCCTCGTACACCCATCTTTTTCTTGTGTAAGGTCCCAATTTGTCGGCGACCTAGGCTTAAACCCTTTCAAGCAACTACATATCGATGAGTCATCCGTATTACAGACCCTGTAAGCCCCGCATTGTGATACATAATCGCATTGGTCCTTTGGCTCAGACATGTAAGCACTCCACATTTGGATGTCATTAAGCCAGACAAGGAGTTGGCCAATGCCGTTGTAGTTTATGGTAAGCCTTGTGATGAGCAAAGTGCTGGTGGTGTTGTATATGCAGAAGACCTCATCATTGTTGATGACAAAGTCCACTGTGAAGATTTTATAGGACAAAATATCCGGGATGCAACTCACGATTTGTCCGTTCCATCGACCGACTCGCCATAGTTGCTTTGAGCCTTCCCACAAAATCACTTGGGGGTCGCCATGGAGATCGATAGCAAGGGCGTAGGGACCCGGAGCTGGGTCGCTAAGATTGGTCCATGATGTGAGGTTACGGTTGAGGCCTCTCGTTAAGTTCCACCCCAACTTCATCCCGGGGAGCTGAGTATCCGAAGGGTAGTCGAAGCTCTGCCATGCAAAGCTCCTAGGAACATTAGCCTCTTTCACGATAAAATTGCCATCATCTAAGAGTCGCACAACTGGATTGGCGAGGCCCGAGGAGCCCGAAGACCAGATGGTTTTAGAATTCTGGTTGGTGATGATGAGAGTTCCATTGGCCGTGATCGATAGGCTGCTATTGTGCTCGGAGATTGGGTGCTGGCGATTGGCAACCCACACGATGGTAGGAGGTGAGATCTTATACCATATGCCGATGTAACGATTATTAGTTTGGATAGGACTGAAGAAGCCCAAGACAAATCTTTCCCCAGCTGACATCAACTCTTGGCCATCGGTGAGGGATTGGGCTGGGGTTAGGGTGTCACCTCCAATGGAAGGAGAGACACGAAAAGAAAGGATAAAGAAGAGAATGAGTAGGGCTGCAGGGAGTCTGCCCATCTTCCCAAATAGCTCCCTTTCGAAGAAAAGGCTACAGACTCACACGGCTTTTTATTCTTCTTTAAGGCTTGCAGTGCCTCACCTTGGCAGTTGATTTGTTGGATAAATCAGTGGATAAGATGACTATTAGGCCGCGTCATCTGATCAGACCTATTCAAACTTCCTATACCTTCTGTAATGATGCGACCAATGACGTACATGGTCCTAGGCATTAAATTTCCGCCAACTAACCAACCATACATGATTTAGACCCATGATTTCACTGAAATATAAAAGAAAGATGGACTTACACGTACGTTGTATCAAGAATCTTGGAAAAGATGCATGATTTAGACCTTAGAGACCAAGTTGGATGGGGAGAATGGAACCTCCACCGCACGCATCCTATCTTGGGCTTTCAAATGTCGCCCAGGGGTGGCAAATACAAAAGGGAAGAATGGAAATGCTTTCTACACCATGGACGGTATAGCTCCATGGATCATCCGTGGTTGGCAGAAAAAAAGAAAATAACATGGCTTACAACCGTTGGGTGTCGTCAATGGATCCTGACAACGCTTATTAGCATTGCCCACCTTCAATGGACCACGCCGACGTTTATAAACGTTANGTGTAGCTTATGGATGCCGACAACGCTTATAAGCGTTGCCTGCCTAGCGGATCCCGCCGACGTTTATAAACGTTGTGTGCCTTACGGATGCGCGTTGCCTGCCGAACGGATGCCATCCCCCGCTTAGTGGTCCCAACGTGCCCTCTTAGTGGCCCCGGCGTGTCGCCCACCCACAACACTCCACTGCCTCACCCGCCCACAACACTCCGCCTCACCCACTCTAGCGCCAAGCATGCCAAATTTTTTGAGGTCCCGCCTGTTATTTGTGAATGGAAGCAAGCTTGTTATAGAATTAGAATGCAGTTATTGGCGTGCAACATCCTTTTCAATTCACAAGAGAACTAATCTTAAATTTGCATATTGAGACATTATTTAATGAGAAAAAGATGCACCTATCAAGGATGGGAACATGATGTTGATGCATTTCCTGTCCTGAATTTCACTCAAAGAAGAAAGCAAAATAATAGCTAAAGCAATCTCCACTCCATTTCCTGTCTTGTATTATTTTTTGGCATGTTGATACAAATAAGGAGAGTCAAAAATCACAAGCTTTTGGCATGTTGATAGAGAGTCAAAAATCATCTCAAACTTTACGAAACCAGAGTACGTAAGCGAGAAAGTCTTTGGACCGTTAAAGTCCATGGCACTACCTGCTGTGTAACAAGCTAACCAATTTATACATGTGGAAGGAATTTTGAAAAGCTACAGCTCATAGTTAGAAGACAAATATACCAGAGCAGAGAAGGAAAAATGCATGCGGTTTTGAGCGGAAAAAAAAAAAAAAATGGAATACCATGTATTTTTTTTTGCTTGGGTGTGCGTGTCCGCCAATCACCGTAGGTGATGTTCGTGGAGCTACACTGCCACGAGGCTGGAGTATGGAACCCAAAAAAGAAAAAAAATTTGCTCCAGCCCCATGAGAGAGCCGGAGTGTGGTGCTCCAAAATAAAATTTTTTCGCTCCGATCCCATGCAAAAGCCAATTACCATGGGTGGTGTCTATGGAGCTACACCACCTATGGTGTAGAAAGAATTTTCCTATAAAAGGATAGCCCGCTGTTTTGTTGCAAAATTAAGTTGGACAATTAATATGTTATGGGGCATCATAAGAATCTCCGATAGTGAATCGGATGCACTTGGTAGATAACAACGTACCTTATTTTCTTTTCTATTATTCTATCATCAATAAGTTGTTTTATATTTTAAACTTAAAAACGTTGTGATCTTTTGGAATTTCTAAAATCTGGACTAGGAAAATATGGTCATCGGCATACCTTGCTTGCAAAGATACTGGGATTTTTCCGCTGGCTGATCAATCATGATCTAAGATTGCATCGGTGTGATAAAGATTTATTTATTGCTGCCATACCAACCAATCCGATTTACTGATCTATAAAAAATGGAAGTCTAACATCATAATTAAAAGAAATTATTAGGTAGACTCATTCTATCTATGGAGAAATTATTAGATAGACTTATTCCACCATAGATAAAGTATTTGTGGTTTTAATTGGCTCTCTTTTTAGCTCATAGCCAATCATGATCAACTAGAATTAGCAATTAATGAAAAACAATAGATGTGTGAATTTTTTTATGAGCTTTGCTTAGGGTAGAATAAGTCTACTTAATAATTTCTCCATAAGTAGGCTGGTTGTGGGTAGGGATACAATTATAAATGGGTTATATATTATTTTATTTTGTAGATTTGATGGGTCATGAGTGAGAAACGGATCCGTCGGTGATAAATTTTGACTTCTCATCATGGGTGGTAGGATAATGATTGATAAAGGATAGATCTATAATATCTGTCAATCTAGATTTAATTTGCATAGATCAAAAATTTAAAATTTAATTTGATCATTTTATTAAATAAATAATTTTGTCCAATCCATAATGGATTAGAATAAGTTAAATAAACTAAATGGTTATGTATTTCGACCTATAATTCTCATCTACAAGAAACACCCCACCATCTATTCGGACTTAGGATCCCAATCATCGAGCCACCTCAAGTTATCATTTCAATGAAAATTATCAATGAAGAATTTTTCTTTCAATTTGAGCATTCCATCCATTTGTGTTCAGGTTGTATCATTTGCACGAAAGGATGATTGGTCTTCTTTCAGGACATCAATCATTAGATCATGCTACACATAAATCTCAAAGCAATCAGAACTGTTTTATTCATTCATTTCCACATATATATCTTGAACCGACCATTGTGCGATCTGATGATGGATTCATGTGAAGGAAGATGAATGCTTCTTTTGCATAAAGGTACAACCTTCATCCCCCTGCAAACTCTAGTGCAGAGGCTTGCTCCATGCCTTAAAACGATCATCTCCCTAATCCACACTAGCCAGATGATCCAAGTAGGATGCATGGGGAGGCTGGGCCACCATCATGCATGTTCATAAAACATAAAAGAGAGAGAGAGTAAAAATGTAATGAAGAAACTGCACACAAAAAAAAGGAGAAGTCTAATAACAATTAGTTTGAGTGTAACGGATGTTGAGGAAGACAGGACCACTTCAGCTAAGTAAGCTCCTAATAAATGCACTTATACCAAATCTAATATGTCCAAAGTAATGGACAGATCTTGGATCCAAAGACATAAATTATTCGAGCTTATTTCCATAAAAAAAAAAAAAAATCCCCTCCTAAAAGTAGATAGACAAGATTTATCCCTCTTTTTCTTTCATTTTTTTATGAAATCTACCTTGAATCAAAGAGTAGAAGCTACATGCAATAAAAATTCCAATCATTCATGGGTGTATGTGTGTGCATGCGTGTGTAGAGAGAGAAAGAGAGAGAGAGAGAGAGACTTGGTCGTGCTTGAATAGTTCTTCGCTTATACGTGTGTGAGTAATATAGAAGATATAGATCGCATCTAATGGCTCAAATCATCAATGTGGGGTTCTCATCATCCAATTCAAAAAGGTGTAGTTCTATAGTTCATAGTGCAATTAATTGCTATATGGTGATAGCGGTTCCAATATCTTACAACTAGCTCCTTCCATTCATATAACTTGGTTTGTCCCTGTACTCTATGAAGATTTTGAAATAATGTTGGATGCCACTCCTGGAGAAGATGAGTACTAGACTTATAGCATGGAAAGGGAGACCGCTCTCTAGGAGAGGTAGAGTCACTTTTATCAACTCCATTCTCTTAGCATTATCTTCCTACCTTATGTCCATCTTCAAACTCTATAGATGGACGATCCATAGAATTGATGAGATGAGAAGAGCTTTTCTTTAGAAAGGAAAAGACAATGTCAATAGATTTCATTGTCTAATGAGTTGGGATAGCATTTGCCGCTTAAAGGAAGGTGGTCTTAGAATCAAGGGTGTTAGGAATATGAACCTTTCTTTCTTTTACTAAGTGGGCATGGAACTGTTGTCCTATTGAACAAGGATCTCACAACATTTTAGAATGGCACAGGTTTTCAATAGAAAAATGCAATCATATTAGATTTTAGGAAGATGTTTGGATCGCCCTCTTTTTTTTATGCCTCTTATTTAGTAATGTTGGTGTAGACTGGTCGTCGCCGGATCCAGCTGGAGTGGAGGTGGACTAGGTCGCCGTCGGAGACCTGCAAAACAAAGTTTCGTCCGGAGCCAGTGGGGGGTGGCTCCGATAGGACCCTCCGACGATCAAGTTAGCTTTGGCCAACAGAAATGGAGTGCTCAGGAATGAGTTCTGCAGAGCTTAGAGAAGGAAAGAAGAGCTTAGAGCTTGGAGCAGACGTATCTAGAGGGTCCTTTTTATAGGCTGAGCTCGTAGTGGGTTGATGATGATGATGGCCGCAGCTGTCAGGTGGAGGGTCGCTCGAGGTTCGGCGGAGTCAGTCTCGAGGGAAGGTACCGTCTGCAGTGCCACCTACAATAGATTGATGGTGACAGCCATCACCGCCTGTAGTAGGTCGCTAGAATCCTACAGTGGATTGATGGTGACGGCTGCAGCCATCCGATACTGAGCCACTCGGGGCCGAATGGAGGGTTGAAGAGCTTTGACGTGTACCCATTTCGGAGAAGTTCGAACTTCCGAAGGAAATATGGTTGGAGAGGATCGCCTGGGTGGAATAATAGCTGAAGGAGTCCAGAAGGAGCTCAGCTTCCGTAGGCGTCCGTCTGAAGGAGGGACCTAGGAATCCGACCAAAGGAGGTGTCTGGGAGGAGTCTGGCTCTTGAAGAAGTCTGGCCAAGTGGATGTCTGAGAGGAGTCCAACTCTTGAGAAAGTCCAATCGAGGGGATGTCTGAGAGGCATCCGACTGGAGTTCGGCTGCTGAGGAGTTCGACCGCTGAGCAGTTCGGCTGCTGGAGAGTTCGACCAAGGCACGATCACTGAGGAATTCGGTCGAATGAGCTCGACCTCTAAAGAGTTTGGCCAGCTGAAGAAATTCGGCTAAGACTCGTCCACTGAAGTCCTTTTGTGACTACCGATTGTACCAGCCCAAGAATCAGACTGGACTTCAGTGAGAGCAGGATTTATCCCCAATAATAGTCCCTCCACTCCTGAGTTTGAAATTTGAAGAAAGGGAGTACCAAAATAGGCAACTATCGAAGTTCTTTTTCGGACTCTGCACCTGTTGAAGTTGAAGCTCAAAAAGATCTCTTCTTTAGTTGAGATTGAAGTTGATCTCGTCTTCGGTGGTCGAGATCAAAGGTTGAGCTCCTCGGGGGCGATATTATCTCCTACAGCCGAGGTTGGCTCGGACCCTCAGGGGAGATCTCATCTTCTGCGGTCGGGGTTGGCTCGAGGAAGATCTTATCTCCTTCGACCGAGATTGCCTGGGGGGAGATCTTATCTCCTACAGCCGATATTGGCCCGAACGGTCGGGGGAGATCTTATCCCCTGCAGTCGAGATTGCCCCGAGGGAGATCTTATCTCCTGTAGCCGAGGTTGATGCGGATGCTTGGGGAGATCTTATCTCCTACAGTCAAGGTTGCCTTGGGAGAGATCTTATCTCCTACCGTCGAGGTTGCCTCAGGGGAGATCTTATCTCCTGCAGTTGAGGTTGGCCCTGATGCTCGAGAGAGATCTTATCTCCTACAGTCGAGGTTGCCTCGGGGGAGATCTTATCTCCTGCAGGCAAGGCTACCCCAGGGAAGATCTTATCTCCTGCAGCCGAGGTTGATGCGGACACTCGAGGAAGATCTTATCTTCTGCAGTCGAGGTTATCTCGGGGGAGATCTTATCTCCTGAATCTTATCTCCTATAGCCAAGGTTGCCTTGGGAGAGATCTTATCTCCTGTAGCTGAGGTTGATGTAGGTGCTCAGGGGAGATCTTATCTCCTACCGTCGAGGTTGCCTCGGGGGAGATCTTATCTCCTGCAGTCGAGGTTGGCAATCAGATGCTTGGAGGAGATTTTATTTCCTATAGCCGAGGTTGCCGTGATCGTTCGGGAGAGATCTTATCTCCTGCAGCCAAGGTTGCCTCGATCGCTTGGGAGATCTTATCTCCTAGCAAGCTGAGGTTGATGCGGACGCTCGAAGGAGATCTTATCTCCTACAGCCGAGGTTGCCTCGGGGGAGATCTTATCTCCTGCAACAGTCGAGGTTGATGCCCAGGGTGCTCGGGGGAGATCTTATCTCCTGAAGCCGAGGTTGCCTCAGGGGAGATCTTATCTCCTACCGATCGAGGTGGCCTTGGAGGAGATCTTATCTCCTACAGCCGAGGTTAGCCCGAACGCTCGGGGAGATCTTATCTCCTATAGTCAAGGTTGCCCCGTGGGAGATCTTATCTTCTACAGTCGAGGTTGCCTCAGGAAAGATCTTATCTCCTACAGCCGAGGTTGATGTGGGCGCTCGAAGGAGATCTTATCTTCCGCAGTCAAGGTTGCCTTGGGGGAGATCTTATCTCCTGTAATCGAGATTGATGCGGACGCTCGAGAGAGATCTTATCTCCTACCGTCGAGGTTGCCTCAGGGGAGATCTTATCTCCTACAGTCGAGGTTGGTCCAGATGCTCGGGAGAGATCTTATATCTTACAGCCGAGGTTGTCCCGGAGGAGATCTTATCTCCTACAGTCGAGATTGATGTGGGCGCTCGGGAGGAGATCTTATCTCCTGCCATCAAGGTTGCCTCGGAGGAGATCTTATCTTCTGCAGTCGAGGTTGGCCCAAATGCTCGAGAGAGATCTTATCTCCTACAGTCGAGGTTGCCCCAGGGGAGATCTTATCTCCTGCAGTCGAGGTTGCCTCTAAGAAGATCTTATCTCCTACAGCCGAGGTTGCCCTAGGGGAGATCTTATCTCCTGCAGCCGAGATTGCCTCGAGGGAGATCTTATCTCCTACAGCCGAGGTTGATGCGGCCGCTCAGCCAAGGTTGCCTCAAGGGAGATCTTATCTCCTGCAGCCGAGGTTGATGCCGGCGCTCGAGGGAGATCTTATCTCCCACAGCCGAGGTTGCCTCGGAGGAGATCTTATCTCCTGCAGTCAAGGTTGATGTGGGCGCTCGGGGGAGATCTTATTTCCTGCCATCAAGGTTGCTTCGGGAGAGATCTTATCTCCTGTAGTCGAGGTTGGCCCAGACACTCAGGGGAGTTCTTATCTCCTGCAGCCGAGGTTACCTCGGGTGAGATCTTATCTCCTACAGTCGAGGTTGATGCGGACGCTCGGGGAAGATTTTATCTTCTACCATCGAGATTGCCTCGGAAGAGATCTTATCTTCTATAGTCGAGATTGGCCCAGATGCTTGCTTGGGGAGATCTTATCTCCTGCAGTCGATTGCCCAGAGGGAGATCTTATCTCCTACAGTCGAGGTTTGCCTCGGGAGAGATCTTATCTCCTACAGTCGAGGTTAATACGGACGCTCGGGGGAGATCTTATCTCCTACAGCTGAGGTTGCCTCGAGGGAGATCTTATCTCCTGCAGTCGAGGTTGATGCAGACGCTCGAGGAGATCTTATCTCCTACAGCCGAGGTTGCCTCGGAGGAGATCTTATCTCCTGCAGTCGAGATTGGTCCAGACGCTCGGAGGAGATCTTATCTCCTACTGTCGAGATTGCTCCAAGAGAGATCTTATCTCCTGCAGTCGAAGTTGCCTCGAGAGAGATCTTATCTCCTACAGTCGAGGTTGATGCGGATGCTCGGGGAGATCTTATCTCCTATCACCGAGGTTGCCTTGGAAGAGATCTTATCTCTGCAACGAGGTTGGCCCAGACGCTCGGAGAAGATCTTATCTCCTACAGCCGAGGTTGCCTTAGGGGAGATCTTATCTCCTACAGCCGAGGTTGCCTCGGGGTAGATCTTATCTCCTATAGCTGAGGTTGATGCAGGCGCTTGAGAGAGATCTTATCTCCTGCCGCCGAGGTTACCTCGGAGGAGATCTTATCTCCTACAGTCAAGGTTGGTCCAGACGCTCGGGGAGATCTTATCTTCTGTAGCCTAGGTTGCTCCAAGGGAGATCTTATCTCCTGCAGTCGAGGTTGTCTTAGGAAAAATCTTATCTCCTATAGCCGAGATTGATACGGATGCTCGAGGGAGATCTTATCTCCTGCAGTCAAGGTTGCCTCAAGGAGATCTTATCTCCTACAGTCGAGATTGATGTGGGCACTTGGAGGAGATTTTATCTCCTACAGTCGAGGTTGCCTTGGGAGAGATCTTATCTCCTACCACCGAGGTTGCCTCGAAGGAGATCTTATCTCCTGCAGTCGAGGTTGGCCGAACGCTCGGAGGAGATCTTATCTCCTACAGTCGAGGTTGCCCTGGAGAGATCTTATCTCCTGCAGAGGTTGCCCTCGGGGGAGATCTTATCTCCTACAGTCGAGGTTGCCCCGGGGGAGATCTTATCTCCTGCAGTCGAGG
This sequence comes from Cocos nucifera, assembly GCA_006176705.1. Classification (NCBI taxonomy): domain Eukaryota; kingdom Viridiplantae; phylum Streptophyta; class Magnoliopsida; order Arecales; family Arecaceae; genus Cocos; species Cocos nucifera. Next base: position 38,520 of record QRFJ01005970.1, on the reverse strand, counting down.
TTGATGCGCGCGCTCGGAGGAGACCTTATCTCCCACAGTCGAGGTTGCCACGGGAGAGATCTTATCTCCTACAGTCGAGGTTGATGCAGGTGCTCGGTGGAGATCTTATCTCCTGTAGCCGAAGTTGCCTCGGGCTTCTGCAACTAAGGTTGATGTGGGCACTCGGAGGAGATCTTATCTCCTACCGTCAAGGTTGAAGGACTTTGACCGACTCATGTTAGGACGAGGTTCTCGTCCCGCTCCTAACACGGCCACCATCGACTGCTTCTTCCTTGTCACCACATAGTTTTTGCACTAAGAAATAATAATGCAGAAATGAAGCAGCTTTATTGAAGGGAGATTACTGGTAATACATCCTCAGATTTTATGAGTTCCAAGGTCGTGGAAGCATCATCCCTTCGAGCTCCTTCAAATGATAAGTACCAGACCGGATGACCTTCACCACTTCATACGGGCCTTCCTAATTAGGGGCGAGCTTTTCCTGACTCTGAGGCTGAGAGACAGCAACTCATTGGAGCACTAAGTTCTCTACTCTGAACATCTTGTTTCTAACTCTCGAGTTGTAGTACCGAGCCACCTTCCATTTGTAGGCTACCATCCGGATGTGGGCTTCCTCCCTTTTTTTTTCAGTAGGTCGAGGTTGACTCTGAGGTCCTGAGGGTTGTGCTGCTCGTTGAAGCCTATGACTCATGCAGACGGGAGCTTAAGTTCGACTGAAATAACTACCTCTGTGCCGAAGGCTAAGACGAAGGGTATTTTTTCGGTCGACATCCTTTGTATAGTTCGGTATGCCCAGAGGACGTGGTAGAGTTCATCCACCCAGGCCCCCTTTGCCCTGTCGAGCCTTGTTTTGATGTCTTGTAGCAGGATCCGGTTAGTCACCTCAGCTTTCCCATTGGCCTGTGGGTGAGCCATCGATGTGAAGCGGTGGAAGATGTTTAGTCCTTTGTAGAACTTGGCGAACCTTGCCCCAGCGAACTATCGTCCATTATCGATTATAAGAATTTAGGGCAGATCGAACTGGCAGACTAGTAACTTTCAAACGAAGTCCTGCACCTTGGCCTCAGTAATCTTCGATAGTGGTTCGGCTTCGACCCACTTGGTGAAATAGTCGATCACAACCAGGAGAAACTTCCGCTGCCCGGACGCCATCGGAAAGGGGCCAAGAATATCCATTCTCCACTGCACAAATGGCCAAGGTGCGCTTAGCAGAGCAAGCTCAATTGTTGGCTGCCTTTGTGTTAGATATATGTGCCCTAGAAGCCAGAATTGGCTGACACTTGTAATACACTTCTAGGGGCAAAATTATAATTTTGACTAATATCAATAAAATGGGTTATTTTCTATCACATATATATATTTAGTGTTTGTGATACATCCTTTGAGTTAATGATAATTGTTGGGGATAAATCCCGCTCCAGCCGAAGTCTAGCTCGATGCTCAGCCTAATGCAACCAGTAGCCGCAAAAGAGCTTCGGCAGACGGACTTCGGCCGAACTCTAAGCGGCCGAGCTTCTTCCAACCCACTCAGCCAGCCGAGCTAGTTAGCTGCTGAGCTTCTTCGGACCCCCTCGTCAGGACCGAACCACTTAGCAACCGAAGTCCTTCAATCGGGCCTCAATCGAGCTTCTTCGGGCCTCTCAGTGGCCGAACTCCTCAACGGACGTCCATCGATCGAACTTCGCCCGACCGAGCTCCTACCAAACCCCTCCAACCAGCCGAACTCCTCAAGCGGCCCTCCCTTCAGCCGACTGAGCTCCTTCAATTCCAAGCGGCTGAATCCTCAAGCGGGCCTCCCTTCAGCCGGCCGAGCTCCTTCAATTCTAAGTGATCGAACTCCCAAGCGACCGAGCCTTAGCCGTGCACCTCCGGCCAAATGCCTGTGGGAGTCGAGCTCCTCCCGAGCTTTTCTTTCAGCCAAGCTCTCCTACAAGTCTGAACTCCTCTGGATGAACCGTCGCCGTCAGCTCGCTACAGACAACAAGTCCGAACGACATGGCCACCACTACCGATGACGCCACTCTCTCCGTAACCTACCCCATGCGGCCCATGACTCGCCAGTATGGCTGTCGTCGTCCATCTGACGACGCCCTTCTCTTCGTAACCAACCCCATGCGACCCACGACCCACCAGTATGGCTGTCACCGTCCACCTGATGATGCCCTCCTCTCCATACCGAACTCCATGTGGCCTCAACAACTCTCTGCCAGGCAGTATGGCCATCACCATCAACTAAGCTCCGCCTATAAAGGGCCCTCCAGATACGCTGATCTCTAATCTCTGAACTCTAATCTCTAAGCTCCGAAATTCATTCCCGAGCACTCCATTTATGTTGGCCAGAGCTGACTTGAGCGTCGGAGGGTCCTGCCGGAGCCACCCCCCATCGACTCCGGATGGGACTTTATTTTGCAGGTCCCTGACGGTGACCTCATCGGCCTCCACTCCGGCTACCTCCGATGATGATCAGTTTCTGCACCAACAGATTGGCGCTAGAAGGAGGGCTCCGAACCTCCAGGGTTCCCTTGTTCTTAAAGGAGTGCTCGGCGATGATTTCTCTCTCTCCGAAGATCCATTCTTCCTTCTCTCCCAAAGAGAAAATGCCCTCAGGAGAGCTTCGACTCAGCAATCGACGTCCTACGCACCAGGTACGTCTGCTCCCGTTGCCGCCCCGATAGCCCAGGCTCCACCCGAAGCCACCGCAGATGCAGGGCAGTTCTGGATGGGTTTGCAGCCCCGCCGAGATGATGCAGGACGTGCGACAACCTCCGACAGAGACTTTGCCAGCAAGCCCACCATGAGGATGCGAGGAATTGGCCTTAAGGAAGAGCATTTGGGCATACCAATCGCCCTTAGGAGAGAATAGAGAGTAGAAGTTCTCCCGCGGAAGCAGAACGAAGTTCGACGCAAGCAGGAATGAAGTTCGGCACAAGCAAGGGCGGAGCAAAGTTCCCCCGCAGAATGAAGTTCAGCACAAGCAAGGGCGGAGCAAAGTTCCCCCACGGAATGAAGTTCGGCACAAGCGAGGGCGGAGCAAAGTTCTCGCACGGAATGAAGTTCGGCAGAAGGCCGAACTTCTCAGCTCATCATCAAAATGAAGTTCGGCAAGGCCGAACTCTCCCCTTTGAAGCTTACCAATGAAGTTCGGTGGAAAGCCGAACTCCACCTTAAAGCTCACACATCAAAATGAAGTTCGGCAAAAGTTCGACATAAGTGAGGCCGAACTCCGCAGCTTATCATCTGAATGAAGCTCGACGGAAGCAAGGCCGAACTCCTCAGCTCATCGAAATAAAGTTCGGCGGAAGCAAGGCCGAACTCTCCCTTTTGAGCTCATCAATGAAGTTCGACACAAGTGAAGCCGAACTCCACCTTAAAGCCCACCATCACAGTGAAGTTCGGCACAAGCAGTGGCGGAACGAAGTTCTCCCGCGAATGAAGTTCGGCAAAAGGGAGGCCGAACTCCGCAGAGCACCCAAATGAAGTTTGGCTGTGCTCGAGACCGCCCCAGGGCGATCGAGGCCAAACTTCCCCTCGAGTACGTCGCTACAACGAATTCACGGGAGGTGCAATAAAGTTCGGACAAGCAAAGCCGACCCCCTTCCTGCGAGCAAGGAAGTCCAGACAAAGAAGCATGAAGTTCTCCCACGAAAAGTTTTATGGGAAAGCGGAATGAAAATCCGTGCAAGCGAAGCCCGAACTTCTCGAGCTCACCACAAAGGAAGCCCCGACAGAAGGGCGCGAAGAAATCCTCCTCTCGAAAGGTTCCGCAACTACGACCCGCTCTTCTAACTCAAATTCTCGCCGAAGTAAAGAACCAACTGCCGAGACCAGAAGGGTTACGGTCTCCTCCAAACAAGCGCGATCGAAATAAGTATTGCCTCTATCATCGCGATCACGGCCACGACACCGAGGAATGCATCCAACTGAGAGACGAAATTGAGGAGCTCATCAGAAAGCGGCAGCTGGGTAAATTCCTTCGGCACCGGCTTGAAGCAGGAAAAGATCAGTCAAGGGTGCCACCATAGCCAGAGATGGCAAGGAACTCGGCGCTGCCGTAGCCAGAGACCGTAAGAAGGTCGGCTACCTTACAACGTCATCCACATTGCCCCTGGGAGGAGCTTGGCGCGTCAGCGATTCATCGTCTCCCAGCGACCAGAGATTGCACCAAATTGAGGAGGCCAGCATGAGGAGGTCATCCACCCTAGGGCTTAATGCCGAAGAAATGCGGAGGAACAATGCTACCACGATCTTAAAATACAGAATTTGAGGATGCGCTACTAGTAACTTTCTTTCAATAAAATTCTTTTTCTTTCGATAATATTATTTCTGGACGCAAAAATTATGCGATGATAGGGAAGAAGCAGTCAATAATTGCCCCATTAGGAACAGAAGGAGAACCTCGTCCTAATGCAAACAACAACCTCGGCTAGAGATAAGATCTCTTCCGAGCGAAGGCCTCGTTCACAAAGGACGAGATGGGGGGAGAGGCTCTGACAGTGGCCCTTATGTGCCCCCATCGTCCATTGGGAATAGGAGGAGAACCTCATCCTAACGCGAGCATCAACCTCGGCTAGAGATAAGATCTCTCCCGAGCGACCGTAGACAACCTCGGTCAGAGATAAGATCTCTTCCGAGCGACCGAGTCAACCTCGGCTAGAGATAAGATCTCTCCCGAGCGACCAAGCCAAACTCGGTTAGGAACAGGAGGAGAACCTCGTCCTAACCTGAGCATCAACCTCGAGCGACCAACCTCGGCTAGAGATAAGATCTCTCCCGAGCGATCGAGCCAACCTCGGTTAGGAGCGACAACGATAAGATCTCTTCAACCTCGGCGAGTAGCTAGAGAAGATCTCCGAGCGACGAACAACCTCGGTTAGGAACAGGAGGAGAACCTCATCCTAACTGAGCATCAACCTTGGCTAGAGATAAGATCTTCCCGAGCGACCGTAATAAACTCGATTAGAGATAAGATCTCTCCGAGCGACCGAGCCAACCTCGATTAGGAACAGGAGGAGAACCTCATCCTAACCCAAGCAACCTCGGCTAGAGATAAAATCTTCTCTCGAGCGATCGGTCAACTGAGGCCTCGTTCACTAAGAACGAGATGGGGGAGAGGCCAGTGGCCCTTTATGTGCCCCCACAGCCCGTTAGGATGGAGGAGAACCTCGTCCTAATGCGAGCAACAACCTCATAGAGATAAGATCTCTCTCAAGCGACCGTAGACAACCTTCGGTAGAGATAAGACTCTCCCGAGCGACCGAGTCAACCTCGGCCAGAGATAAGATCTTCCTAAGCGAAGGCCTCATTTACAAAGGACGAGATGGGGGGAGAGGCTCTGACAGCGGCCCTTATGTGCCCCCACAGCCCGTTAGGAACAGGAGGAGAACCTCGTCCTAATGCGAGCAACAACCTCGGCTAGAGATAAGATCTCTTCCCGAGCGATCGGAGCCAACCTCGGCTAGAGATAAGATCTCTCCCGAGCGACCGTAGACAACCTCGGCTAGAGATAAGATCTCTCCGAGCGACCGAGCCAACCTCGGTTAGGAACAGAAGGAGAATCTCATCCTAACCCGAGCATCAACCTCGGCTAGAGATAAGATCTCTCCCGAGCGATCGAGCCAACCTCGGTTAGGAACCGAAGGAGAACCTCGTCCTAATGCGAGCAAAGTTCAAGTTCGAGCTTTGAAGTCCATAGGAAAGAGAATCTCCATCAACCTCGGCCAGAGATAAGATCTCTCCCGAGCGATTGCGGACAACTTCGGCTATGGATCAGATCTCCCTCGAGAAATTGGGCCAACTTCGATAGCAGGAGATGAGATCTCCCCCGAGCACCCACATCAACCTCAGCCAGAGCACCCGCATCAACTCCGGCTAGGGATAAGGTCCGCGATAACCTCGGCCAGAGCATCTGAGTAACCTCGGATAGAGGTAAGGCCCACGACGACCGTGGCCGAAGAGCTTCAACATCGACCTTGGCTAGAGAAAGCAACCGTGTCAACCCCGGCTAGAAATAGGATCTTTCCCGGGCTTCAACTTCGATGTCAACTTCAAGCCAGAGATGAGATCTCCCCCGAGCTTCGACCGGCATAGAGCTCAGAGAAAGACTTCGGCAGTCGCCTTTCCTGCACTCCCTTCCTTTAATTTTTGAACTCGAGAGTGGGGGGGCTAGTATTGGGGATAAATCCCGCTCCAACCGAAGTCTAGCTCGATGCTCAGCCTAATGCAACCAGTAGCCGCAAAAGAGCTTCGACAGACGGACTTCGACCGAACTCCCAGCGGTCGAGCTTCTTCCAACCCGCTCAGCCGGCCGAGCTAGTTAGCTGCCGAGCTTCTTCGGACCTCCTCGTCAGGACCGAACCACTTAGAAACCGAAGTCCTTCAACCGAGCCTCAATCGAGCTTCTTCGGGCCTCTCAGTGGCCGAACTCCTCAACGGACGTTCATCGGCCGAACTTCGCCCGATCGAGCTCCTGCCGAACCCCTCCAGCCAGCCGAACTCCTCAGGCGGCCCTCCCTTCAGCCGGCCGAGCTCCTTCAATTCCAAGCAGCTGTCCCTTTAGCCGATCGAGCTCCTTCAATTCCAAGTGGCCGAACTTCCAAGCGATCGAGCCTTAGCCATGCACCTCCGGCCAAACGCATGTGGGAGCCGAGCTCCTTCCGAGGCTTTTCTTTCAGCCAAACTCTCCTACAAGTCCAAACTTCTCTGGATGAACCATCGCCGTCAGCCCACTACAGACAACAAGTTCGGACGATATGGCCACCACTATCAGTGATGCCACTCTCTCCGTAACCAGCCCCATGCGGCCCACGACTTGCTAGTATGGCTATCGCCATCCACCTGATGATGCCCTTCTCTCCGTAACCAGTCCCATGCAGCCCACGACCCGCCAGTATGGCTGTCACCGTCCACCTAACGACGTCCTTCTCTCCGTACCGAACCCCATATGGCCTCAACAGCTCTCTGCCAGGCAGTATGGCTGTCACCATCAACTAAGCTCCACCTATAAAGGGCCCTCCAGATACGCTGATCTCTAATCTCTGAACTCTGATCTCTAAGCTCCGAAACTCATTCCCGAGCACTCCATTTCTATTGGCCAGAGCTGACTTGAGCATCGGAGGGTCCTGCCAGAGCCACCCCCCACCGGCTCCAGATGGAACTTTATTTTGCAGGTCCCCGACGGCGACCTCATCGGCCTCTACTCTGGCTACCTCCGACGATGACCAGTTTCTGCACCAACAGTAATGATAATTCATATTTTCAAGAGTTGAAAATTTAAGATATGAATAATCATTGTTAACTCATAAAATGCTCTCAACCATAGGATCATCACGAGGATGGTGATTGATCCAGAAGGTTGGTGTACAATCGCTTCTCTTTAGTAAATGAGTCTTGAGTCTATGGTGTGGAGACACCAGAGCGAGAGTACAGATACTCGTTAGAGAACGAGGGCACTGAGCGTGACCACCTCGAGTAGTCATTAGGGAGTCTACCTTCTCGTCAATGACTGACTCGATGCTGCAGTAGTGTGTCTGGTTCTTTGATCTGAGGTGCATCAGCAGTTCACCTTGAGGGTGTTATAGTTTGACTACACCATTACTCGGTCTCCTAGCCATTCAAAATCCTGAGGTGTATGTTGGCTATAGCATGTTCATTGTAGGAACTGGATGACATCAAGATGGAATCTATCTACCTCAGTGGTAGAGGAGCAGCCCTATGATAATCATGAGAATCAAGTCCAGAAGTCCATGGCCATGGCAGAGTGAAATAATAGAAAGAGTTTCTATTTAGATTTTCACATCGGACTCGAATCGAATGATTACATCATATGATAGAAACTAGGGTTTGACGAGTTTACCTTAACCCTAATCTAATCGGAGCTCAAGATAGGACTTAATCACACAGGTAGCTGCACCAAGAGGTTCTCATTCAGCTCTGATGGGTTGCCATCATATACTGCTAGGTGTCACTGGTGGATTTTGGGAGCAATTAGAATGATTTAGATGATCGATCATTCTAGCTGTTCGAATCAGAAGAGTTCTGATCCATCGAAAGGAGTTTCGATGATGTCGATGATAGAGATCATGACATATCCCATTACCATACAGAACTGAACCTAACTGGGTCACACAAACAAGGGTTTGAATCTGGTGATCATCAATTGAACTGATCTAGTTCAATTGATCTGAATGAGATTCAATTAGGTTCAAGGAAAATCGTGCTAGCACTCGATTGAACCTAACGTTCTTCTTTTGCTATCATAAATAAGTTGTCCTGACTGAGCCAAAGGAGTTTGTGCTCAATTAGAGGCCTTCATATGGTCTGACTGGAGGTTGTCCAAGTCAGAAAAGGTTGTCTTATTTTGTAAGACATTACCTGCCATTTTTGGTCACCTGCCATTTCTTGTTCTTTGACTTTGGTCAAAAGTCTACCTTTGACTGGTCAAATATTGACCATTGACACTTTGACTTTTGACCACATGTCATGCACCTATTGGAGAGCTGGTGGGGGCCTGTCCCCCTGCCAGAACTTGGCAAGGAGGAGGGCGCACGCCATCCTAGGCATGCGCCCAAGTTGGAGGCGCCTAGGAGTCCTTGTTGGATAAGGACTCCACCTCCCTTTTGGATTCCAATTAGAGTTCTTCTAAGAATCCAGTTTGACTGGTCTTAGGCACCCTCTAAGGAGGAATCCAGGGGACTCTATTCCCACCAATCAGATTTAGATCTGATTTCACAAAGGGTTGTGATTGGTTGGGAAGAAGAGGAGTTGGATCACAGGTAGTCTATAAATAAGACCCTACGCCCAACTCAAAGATTGATTGAGATCAGAGTTTCCATACGCCCTAAGGCCTTTTCTCCTCTCCTCCTCCATGCCAAAGCTTCTTCTCCCTCTCCTCTCCATGTCCAAAATAGTTTTGGAGCTTGGTTGGTGCGTTCCAGATCAAAGAAAGGCGATCAAAAGCAAGAAGGCTGCACTACTGCAAAGGATGACTGCCGATCTTCAAAAGAAGTTTTGAAGATCCTTTAAATCAGATTCAGATCTAATTTTTGGAGGCATGATAGAGAAGAAGAGATCTCCAGATCTAGCCCGAGTGGATATCGATAGAGGCCAGGCGCTTGCATGGCTAGATCCAGAATCTTTCGCTGCATATAGGATCATCAACGGGTAATAGGATTACCCAAATTAGATAAATTAAATTTAATTTAATTTATCCTTATTTTATTTTATTTATTAAAATAATAAGAATCAGATCTGAAATATCCCAAATCTGATACAGATCAAAGAGAAAAATTTTTGAAATATATCTTTTGATCTGATTAGATCTGAACGAACCTAGTCCAAAAAATCAAGATTTTCCTTCACTTTGTACGCTGGCGTTCTTCTGACAGCGATCGTACTTCTTCACATACTCCACAGAATCATGAAATAAGATCGGTCAGTAGTACCCTTATCGAAGTAGTCTTTGCGATAGGGACCTGGCTCCTACGTGACTTCTGCAGAGTCCTTCATGAACCTCCTACAGTATGAGGTCGGCCTCAGAAGATCGAAGATATCTCAGCAGTGGAAGGGAGTATGACCTCTTATACAATCTGCCTTCATTAAAACATAGCGGAAGGCCTGATTTTTGAGCTTTCGAGCTTCTTTCGGGTCGTGAGGAAGGATCCCCTCCTTGAGGAAAGCAACCAACGGATCGATCCAGCTTGGCTCGAATTTCATCTGTAGGACGACCTGAGATTCCTCTGAGGTTGGGCACTTCAAAGTCTCCAAAAATACTTCTTTAGGCAGTTCGACCGGAGCTGAAGTGGCCAACTTGGAGAGAAGATCGGCTCTTGCATTTTCTGCCCTCAAAATCTATTGAATACCAAAACTATCGAAGGTCGGAGTCAAATCCCTCACTTTCTCAACGTATCTCACCATGCTTTTCTCCCATGCTTCGTAGTTGCCATTAACTTGGCCGACCACCAGCTGAGAATTATTGTAGACTTGAAGCCAATCTACTTTTAATTTTCTTACTATTTTTAATCCGACGATCAGCGCTTCATATTCGGCCCCATTGTTGGTCGTGAAAAACTTGAAGCGTAGTGCGTACTTGATGACGACTCCCTCGGAGCTGACCAAGATCAGCCCTGCACCAGCTCTAATGGAGTTAGATGAACCATCCACGTGCAGAGCCCAGGAGCCTTCGGAGAGGTCAGCGCTTTCCTCGGAGAGGTTCGACTGCAATAGCAGGGCATCGATTTCATTCTGTTCAGGCTCGGCTTCGACTGAAATGGTGCATTCTAATACAAAATCTGCCAGTATCTGGGCCTTGATCGATGGTCGGAGTCGATAGTTGATGTCAAACTCTATGAGCTCAATTGTCCATTTTGCGATTCTTTTGAAAACGTTCGCTCGGTGAAGAATTGCTTTTATTGATTGGTCCATGAAGACCGTTATGGTGTGCTCCTGAAAATAAGGTCAGAGCCTCCTAGCAGCAATTAGAAGAGAGTAAGTTAGTTTTTCTAATCTAGAGTACTTAATCTCCACATCCCTCAAGACCCAGCTTACGTAGTAGATCAGTCGCTGCATCTTCGCTTCTTCCTTGACCAGGACCGCCTTCGGAGAGACAGCTAGGTATAGAAATAATTCTTCTCTGGGTTTGGGTTTTGCCAGCAGCGGAGGTGAGTCGAGATAGTTTTTAAGCTCTTCGAATGCCTATTGGCACTCCACCATCCAGCAGAAGTTCATAGGTTGTCTGAGAACTTGGAAGAAGGGCACACATTGTTCGGCTGACCTTGAGACAAAGTGATTTAGGGATGCCACCTTTTCAGTTAGGCACTGAACTTTCTTGATCATCTTTGGAGCGGTCATCTCCTGAGTGGGTCGAATTTTCTCAAAGTTTGCTTCGATTCCACATCTCGACATTATGAACCTCAGAAATTTCTCGGAGGTCACGCCAAAGCCACACTTGGTCGGGTTCAGTTTTATCTTGTGCTTCCTGAGTGCACCGAAGGTCTCTTTAAGATCGATGAGGTGGTCTGTTGAACCTCGACTTTTGACAAGCATATCATCCACGTACACCTTCATGTTGCGGCTGATCTGCTCCTTGAATATCTTATTGACCAAATGCTGGTACGTTGCCCCTGTATTTTTGAGTCCAAAGGGCATGATCCTATAATAGTAAAGACCACGGTCAGTAATGAAAGTGGTCTTCTCTTCATCCTCGGGCGCCATCCATATCTGGTTATAATTAGAAAAGGCATCCATGAAGGTGAGGAGCTCATGGCTCGAGGTCGCATCCACCAGTTGATCAATCCTGGATAGAGGGTAGCTGTCTTTCGGACAAGCCTTGTTTAGCTTTTTGAAGTCAACGCACATCCTCCACTTGTGTTCGCCTTTTTGACGAGGATCACGTTCGAGACCCAGGTTGGATAATTAACCTTCCGGATGAGTTCGACTTTGAGGAGCTTGTCTACTTCTTCGATGATTGCTTTCTGCCTCTCCGGGGCATGGTGGTGCATCTTTTCTTTTATCGACCGATGCCTCGGATCGACGGCCAGCCGATGTTCCATGACCTCGGCGTCAATCCCCAGCATGTCTGCTGGGGTCTAGGCAAAGACGTCCGCATTTTTTCTCAAGAAGGTAACGAGTTGCTTCCGAACCTCGCCTGTCAAGTTGGAGCCGATCTGCACTGCGTGCTCCGAGTTTTCATCATTTAAGGGCACAGAGATAAGGTCCTCCATAGGCTCGCCCCACTTCTTAGTGAGGTTGTCGTGGACATCCAGTCTGTCAACAAGATAAGGATCGAACCGTTCTCCCTTATGTAGGATGATTGAGTAGCAGTGCCTCATCAGAGCTTGGTCTCCCCTGACCTCTCCAACCCTCCGACTCATCGAAAACTTCATCTTTAAATAATAGGTTGACACCACTGCTCGAAGAGTATTTAGACTAGATCGGCCTAGAATGGCGTTATAGGCAGACGAAGTCCTCACGACTAGGAAGTCGACCTGTGCTTTGGCTAATTTTGGGTGTTGCTCCACCGTCATAGCCAAAGTTATTATGCCTTTGACTGGTATGGCATTGTCAGTGAATCCTACCAGCGGAGAATTCATAGGCCCTAAGCGGTCATTGGGTAAGGACATTTTTGAGAAGGCATCGTAAAATAATATGTCGGCCAAGCTTCCATTATCCACCAAAATGCAGCGTACATCATAGTCAGTAATGTTCAAAGAAATTATAATCGTTTCATTGTGCAAAAATTGGATCCCCTGACCGTCCTCCTCGGTAAAGGCCATGGGTTCCATGGTCCTCTGCCTCTTCACCGATCCCTCGGATCCGCTGGCCTCTCCTTATTGAAGTCACCCTGAGATAGTATTGATGACGCTGAGAGATGGCCGATCTTCTTATTGGTTCTTCCCACTTGGTGGTAACGCCCTCAGCCGACCCTCCCGCTCTTCAGGCCATCTCCGTAGGAATCGGTCGAGTCTACCTCGCCTGACGAGCTCTTCGATCTCGTCCTAGAGTTGGATGCACTCCTCAATGTCATGGCCATGGTCACGATGATAAAGACAGAACTTATTGGGATTGCGCTTGTTGGGGCGGGAACGCATCCTCTCCAACCTCGAAAGTTGTTTCCTAATTTTCATCAGCACTTGGATCTTCGGAATGTTAAGGGGGGCGTAGTTGTGAAATCTTCATCGAAGAGAACTTCGGCGCTGGGGAGAACCTCGGCGTGCCCTTCTATCGAAGCTTCTCCGCCTTAGGGTCCGAGGAAGAGTTCGGGCTCGCCTGCGATCAGAAGAAGTCCAAAAATGTGGTCGAGCTTCACCCCGCTTTCCTTCTTCGGTGGGCCTGCCCAGCCCGCCGATTCACCGCTTGCCGCTGACTTCATCGTCCTTGGCCTTGAAGGCCTCCTCTGCCCAGGCATACCCTTCAGTCCGAGCTAGCATGTCAGCAAAATCCCTGGGATACTTTTTTTTCAGAGAGAACAGCAAGTTATTCTTCTGAAGGCCACCCTTGAGGGTGGCCATGGTGACTGATTGATACAGATTCCAGACCTCCAATGCGACAGCATTAAATCAGGTAACATAAGCCTGGATGGGTTCTCCCTCCTTCTACCTAATGGCCATCAAAAAATTCGAACCTCGACGTGGACGCCGACTACTGATGAAGTGGGCTACGAACTATTGGCTCATCTGGTCAAACGATAAGATGGTACTCGACTTGAGCGCTGAGTACCAGTTCCTGATCACTCCCTTAAGGGTAGAGGAGAAAGTCCGGCACAAGATAGCGTCTGGCACGCTATGGAGCAACATCATTATCCGAAAGACTTTGAGGTGGTCGATCGGATCAGTGGTCCCATCGTAACTCTCGAACTGTGAGAGCTTGAAGTTCGACGGGATCGATTCCTACATAATTTTCTACAAAAAATGAGGATCAGTACAAATGTCATTACCACGTGAGGAGGGAGTGTGATGAGTTCTTCGATTCGTCGGCTCATTTCTAAGAGCCTTTGATCCAAGAGATCTTCACAGTCTCTGATCTCCAAGATTTTTTGGTAGAATGGGTGCGAAGCTTTCCCCTAGGTCAAGCCATGATCCGAGCAGGGGCTCTCCCTCCTTTGCCTCCTCCTTTCGGGGATCGAAGGTCGGTTGGCCCAAGTCGGTCGTTCTTGGATCAGACCACACGGCTCTAGAAAATCTTGCATCGATTGAGCTGATGTCGGGGCCTGTCGGTGCATGGCCTGCACTGCCTCCGTGAGGCCACGAACCTATTGGACGAGCAGGTTGAACTGCTCTGCATCCACTATAGCTATAGATGGAACCTGGGTCATTGGGGCTGGAGCGGGAGCGGATGGATTTGAATGGGATCGAACCACGAAAGTCGTCAATCATCAGGTCGAAGCTCTCCTAGGAGGTATTTCTTCTTGGAAAAGAATTCTAGAGAGGAAGAAGGAAGATCTCTAGAGAGGGGAGAGAGGGGTCGTCGCTGAGCACTCCTTTAAGAACAAAAAAATCTCGAAGGCAGAGGGCTCTCCTTTTAGCACCAATCTGTTGGTATAGAAATTGATCATCCTCGGACCCAGCTGGAGTGAAGGTGGACTAGGTCGCCGTCGAGGATCTACAAAATAAAATCCCGTCCAGAGCCGATGCGGGGTGGCTCCGGTAGGATCCTCCAACGATCAAGTCAGCTTTGGCCAACAGAAATGGAGTGCTCAGGAATGAGTTCCGCAGAGCTTAGAGAAGGAGAGGAGAGCTTAGAGCTTGGAGCAGACATATCTAGAGGGTCCTTTTTATAGGCGGAGCTCGTAGCGGGTTGATGATGATGATGGCCACAGCTATCAGGTGGCGAGTCGCTCGAGGTCCGACGGAGTCAGTCCCGAGAAAAGGCACCATCTGCAGTGTCGTCTGCAATAGATTGATGGTGACAGCCATCGTCGCCTGGTAGCGGATTGCTGTCGTCGACAGTAGATTGATGGTGACGGCCGCAGCCATCCGATACTGAGCCACTTGGGATCAAATGAAGGGTTGAAGAGCTTTGACGTGTACCCATTTTGGAGGAGTTTGGACTCCCAAAGAAAATATGATTGGAGAGGATCGCCCGGGAGGAATAATAGCTGAAGGAGCCCGGAAGGAGCTCGGCTTCCGTAGGCATCCGTCTGAAGGAGGGACCCAGGAATTCGGTCGACGGTGTCTGGGAGGAGTCCGGCTCTTGAACAAGTCCAACCGAGGGGATGTCTGGGAGGAGTCTGACTCTTGAGGAAGTCCGACTGAGGGGATGTCTGGGAGGCGTCTGACTGAAGTTCGACTACTGAGGAGTTCGACCATTGAGAAGTTCGGCTGCTGGAGAGTTCGACCGAGGCATGATCGCTGAGGAATTCGGCCGAATGAGCTCGACCTCTAAACAGTTTGGCCGGCTGAAGAAATTCGGCTAAGGCTTATCTGCTGAAGCCCTTCCGTGACTACCGATTGCATCAGCCCGAGCATTAGACTGGACTTTGATGGGAGTGGGGTTTATCCCCAACAAGTAATATGTTTTCTAGAGCTATTAAAATCAATGTTTCAATAGCCTCTTAGTGAAGTTGGAGCAATCTTAATTAGAACATTAAGATGGGTCCTCTTTCTCAGGTGAATGACACAGACTGATGGCTTGCATGACCTATTGGCCCACTTTACACAGTCAAGGATCACCGATACACCAGCATGGAAACTTATTTAGAGTAGATCTTTTACTGTGGATTCCTATTACAAATTTCTTAGCAGTGGTGGTCTATTTTGCCATTACTATAGGGTCACATGGAAAGCGGTGCTTAAGAAAGTCAAAGTATTTGTTTGGTTGGCATTGAATTAGGACTGGCTTCATATAGGAGAGGTCATTGCCAAGAAAGGAAGGTCGGTGAGTTCAGGTTGTCCATTGTGTGGTTCTAGCCATAACCCATGGCAACTTGTGATGGCGCTTCTTTGGGATGTGTGGCAAGAGAGGAATGGGAGAATTTTCCTTAGGATGAAACGGTATGTTCACATAATTATCTCATCTATACCATGATTGACATGAGATGTTGTTCAATGTGGATGGTTATTGAGAGAGCAATGAGTTATGAAATGGTGATCATGCATTTCGAGTGAAAAATTATTCACATGGGTCTTTGGATACATCAATAACATGATATTGCATATCACGTATCAAACCCGTCACTCAAGTTGACCATGTGACATAGCTACATAAATCTTAGAGCAATGTCCTAAAAATCATGCAAGACTTAAATAATAAACAAATCCATAAGAATATCAAAAGAATTATTAAATTTTCAGCACGTTATCAAATCCAAATCAATTCATCATTATTGAATAAAGTTCATAAAATTGAACATTTAATTGGTATTAGAAGATTAACTAACTAATTAACTATTGACTCCATAGCTCGAAACTCCATGCCCAACCCGATCGATGCTACGCATCCTGTAACTCTGAAGAAAAAAGAGAGTGTGAGCTTTATAGCTTAATAAGAATCCTCCCACACTAACATCTGTATAAATATAAAACATCTTTGAGTTAATATTTAGCCAATAAGAAAGTAGTAAAATTCATACATCAATAATTTCAATAATGTGCAATATATCAATTATATGCTCTAAAACACACACACACACACATATATATATATATAAGCCATGCCAATATACACATTAAGTCTCATTGTATAGCTACTTAGTTGCGTATATATTACCATATAGAAATCTCAAGATACATGTGATTTATAAGCAACAATTCCATTATATACGTGACTACATTATCATTCTGGTACTGGATTGGACTCGCTCATGCTCAAATCCGTGGTAGGCCAAACACATATCATGTTTTCAACCGCGGCCAGCAACCATATCTCAACCTGTAGGTGATATCACAACCATGTTTTGAGCATGATCCAATGGTTGACATAATGAAAGAATCATTCTTTCGCATGAAAGATGCAATCCAAACCTAAAAATTTCTTCATCAATAATACGCATTGTAGTTTTAACCTAGCGTGATGCT
The DNA here is from genome assembly GCA_006176705.1 of Cocos nucifera. Lineage (NCBI taxonomy): Eukaryota > Viridiplantae > Streptophyta > Magnoliopsida > Arecales > Arecaceae > Cocos > Cocos nucifera. Next base: position 22,012 of record QRFJ01005970.1, on the reverse strand, counting down.
AAGATCCCAATTGTTCAAATCCATAGTGGGGTGTTTCTTGGAGGTAAGAAATAGAGGTGGCAATGCTTAACCATTTAATTCATTTAATTTGTTCCAATCCATTGTAGATCAGATTAAATTAAAATGATCAACTTCAGTTGTTCATGTACAAACTTTAGTGCAATGATTGCTTCCTTTGCATGAAAGGTATGTACAACCTCCATCCCTCTACAAACTTGAGTGCGGTGGCTTGCTCCGTGCCTTGAGATGATCATCTATCCAAACTACATGGATGAGATGAGTCTACGTAGGATGTGTGGGAAGGCTGGGCCATCATGGTGTTCTTTAAACATGGAAGATAGAGTATAATGTGATGTAGAACTTGCACACAAAGAGGCAAGAAGTCCAATTAGTTTGGATGTGATGGATAATGAGGAAGGCAAGAAGATTTAGTTAAGTAAGCTCCTATTCAACACACTTCCACCAAATCAAATAAATTGTAAAGTAGTAGACTGATCTTGGATCCAAATTGGTAAATGATTCAAGCTTATTTCCATAAAAAGTTCCTTTCCTAAAAACAGATAGGCTAGATTTATCTTTCTTTCTTTCATTTCTTTTAAGAAATCTGCTTTGAACCGAAGAGTGGAAGTTATATGGAATAAAAATTCTGATCATATATATATATATATATATATATATATAGAGAGAGAGAGAGAGAGAGAGAGAGAGAGACTTTGCTATACTCGAATGGCTCTCCACTCAAATCTGGTTAGTTGATATATTGGATGATGGGTGTCCCAAATCTTATCTAAATTTTTGGATACAATATACTATCTTTAAACCAGCCACATGCCAAAAATCTATCTATCTATCTATGTATGGTGTGACATGCCAAAAATCTATCTATCTATCTATGTATGGTGCGTACATGTGTGTGTGATCGAGAAGTTTAGAGGAAATAGATTGCATCCAATGGCTAGAATCATTGATGTGGGGTTTCTCATTATCCAATTAAAAAAGATGTAATTTTATAAATCATAGTGTAATTAGTTGCCATATGGTTATAATAGTTCTATACATTACAGCTAGGTGCTTTCGTTCATGTATCATCTTGCCCATATATGATAAGAAGATTTTGAAACAATATTACATGCCACTCTTTGAGAAGATCAGTACTAAACTTATGGCATGAAAAGGAAGAATGAAGAAAACTCTAAAGGGATCTCAAACAATTTTCAAAGGGTCTTCCAAAAATAACTTGCAAATTTGACGTCACAATCAGACACTGTGGAAGTAGATAATCCGTGAAGTCTGACAACTTCTCTAAAGAATAATTTAACAACAAAAGAGGCATCAGAAGTCTTTTGACAAGGAATAAAATATATCATTTTGGAAATCTATCAACAACAACTAAAATTGAATCGTGTCTCCTAGTAGTCCTAGGTATTTCAAGAATAAAATCCATACTAAGATGTTTCCACAGGGAATGAGAAATCGGTAAAGGAGCAGATAAATCAATGTTTTACTTTCTAGCCTTAGCTAATTGACATGTGTTCTTTTCATTGTTTTCTCTTTTAGTTGGAAATCACATGTTTTAATACCAAAGAACAGATCTATCCTACAATGGAGTATATATATCAAATAGAGACCTAATTAAGCTTTGATGCCCCTTAATGCTGATCAACATAGAGAAACTTGAAGGCTGGCCATAGTTTGAGTTTACAAAAGCTATGTGCTTCCAGATGGAGGTTTTGGTTAACTTGTCATTCCAATCAACTCCTAAGTTTATAAGTGAGAGGATTGGCAACTCCTCATTTTATAATTTTATTGCAACTTGTCATTCCAATCAACCACCCTTTATTAGCAACTCAGTATGCCTTCTGCAAGTGTTTAACCTCAGCCATTAATTAGTCTGGGTTTGATCAGGATTTTGGGGCTTTTGGGGTTAAAAGAGAGATGGATCTCAAGCGTAGATAGGCAAAGAAAAGGGGAAAAGAGTGAATCTAGGGCTCTAATGGACAAATTAAGAGAAACAGGTAGATCTAGGGCCGTAACCAAAAATGCTCCTCCTTGCTGCTGCTTTTCCTCTTCTTCTTCTTGTTCAGCTGTGGTTGTAGCTATTTTTGTGTCCAGAGACATAGAAGAGGATAAAAAACAGCACCCCTATCTACTTCTTCTCTATTCATCAATTTTTGATATTTGGCATGCCATGTCCTTTATTTGTATATTTTAGTCATATTTCCATTCGTAAATTGATACTCCATTGTTAAAATATATAAAATCATGTATTCACATTATTTATATCTATATTTATATTTTTGTGCCTCACTTCATCAAGGCGCATGCCTTAGAGCTTTGAACCTAGGCTCTAAGGACCTTGTGCTTTATTGCGCCTTGCACCTTTGAAAACTTTGAAACTCAACTAGGCTGCTCCACACATGTTAAGTTCAAAGACATACCCAAGATCTCTATGAAATTTTAAATTGGTCCTAGACCAAACATCAAGAAAATGAAATAGCAATCAACCTTTCAACCCTTGTAAATGTGTCAAATTCCAACTCCAAAGGCTATGTCTTGCAAAATACATAAATTGGACCCATTTCAGATTATAAGATTTGTTTTATACTTGAATTGGCATAGTTAGAGTTTAGATTGATTTGATTTGGAAATAGGGCAATTAGAAAAGCCAACAACTTGAAATTGTCTTTAATTTAAGATTTCTAAGGATATGTTCTAATACTAATCATACAAAGCCTGTCAAAGTGAAGCTATTTAAGTTCACAACATTATTCAAGATGTAATTAAAGCCCTTGATTAGGCTAAATAACCATGGTTTAAAACATGAAAGTGGGCAATGATTACTCAAAAATAACATGGGGCATGTTGGGTGCCCCAAAGATAAAATATTGAAGCCCTGCTGAAATTGGTTTACTTAATGAGCTCAAGGTGAGGGACTAATTCAGCACTTGGATGACTTGTTCCAAATTGAGTGGTCAATAATCTTGCATACCAGAACTTTAAGGCCCTTTACCAGCAGCCATCAAGAATAATTCTGCTTTGAAGGGAATCAGGGATTCGCACGTATTCTAGAAAGAAGTGTCATTAAGAAACTCTAACCCTAGTTTTATTTTGATGGTTTATTTAGGATTTTCTTATTTTTATTTTTATTAGGATTTTTAGTTTTATTAGGACTTAGTAATTTGATTTTTGTTAGGTTATAATTCAGCAATTAGACTTCTGTTAGGTTACTTTTTGTGAAGATCTTACACAATTTGTGAGCTGAATTCTTGAAGCTTGTTTACTGTACATGCTTAGAGTTAACCAGTTTTGATCAACTCAATGACTTCTGTTTTTGGGCAACCATGGCCAAAACTTTGGAAGTCAAAACGAGCAACCATCTTTTTCTTTCCATCTGCATGAGTTGCCTGTGAAGAGTTATTCTGGACTTTGATGCTGCATTCTGCAAAGTTTTACCTCCATGTGCCCTTTTAGGGAATCCTCTAATTGTAATATGCACCAATTTTGTTGAGTTATACTTAGGCTTTCATTCAAATTTTACAAGACAGCTTGATCCACGTGTTTCTATGCTTTTTAAGATGATATGCAGCACTGTTACTCTTTGCCTTCTTTTGACATTTTATAAATTATTTACTGTTCTGTGGACAAGTTACTTTATATGGTATTGTTTAAAGATTTTTTAAGCAAAAGTGATCAAGAAGGCATGATTACTTCTGTGCAATTTGGCAGGCATGCATCAGTTTAAGTATATAGATGCTCCGTTCAATGCTTTCACATTTCTTTCTAAAAAAAGGATAAATTCTTGCTGGCTAATGATTAAATTTAGCAAAGCAATTGGCCAAAAACTTCTGTTATACTTGCTTTGTGGCAAGGAGCAGGTTGAGACCAGTTTTCATTTATTTGACTGTGAACTCTTGCCAAGAAATGCACTTTGCTGCTGCTTGTTTGATTGATTTAAGACCTTGAAGACCTTATTGAAGTAACAGTTGGGTCTGCAAAGATAAACAGATTGCATTTCTTATCCTATTCTGAAGAAAACTTTCTGATAATGTGTCAAGTTGGCTCTTTGGCTTATAGTTTGCGTCTCAAACATCAGTGCCTGTTCAAATGCTCAAGCCTTTAAGCAGAAACAGCATCCCTCGTGCATTGGATTTTAACTGAATACTAGGTTCTAGAGGTCCTCAGCGTTCATTGATAATTTTGACCGTGTATATGGCTGCAATCAATCTTCTGTTTCTACAAAGAAAGCAGTATATATACCATGGAATCATTTCCTTTTATATTGTATAAGAACTGCCAGACGCATTAAAAAGCAGTTCCTTGTATCAAATTTCACCTTCTCCATTTGTGGTGTGGACTTGTTCCAGTTCATTGACTTATACTTCTCTCTGGTTTCATATGCTTAATTTCTGCAAATGGATCTTCTAGGCTTCATGGCAATGAATAGTTAAAAACCTTTACCCACTTAGGTTTGCTATCAGCTTGAGAACTCTTTAGAACTTTGAAGGATTACAACTTGATCTACATGCTGACTACATGCATGTGATCTGAGCTTTTAAAGGTTAAGGTATTACTTTGAAGTTGAAGGCTTAGTGGAAGTGGTCGGTTATTTTGCATGGTTTTGATGAGAGCTGGAATCCTGTTATGGGCCTTTGACCTTGCATGTGAGTCACCAAACAAGTTGCTTTGACAGCTTGTGTTTTCTAGTAGTAGCAGATTGTGGTTTCTAGTAGCAGGTAAAGTGAAACGACGAGATCTATAAGTTTAGTAAATGTGAATTATTCCAAGCCTCCCCTGCTACTCTGAGGGTGGTATCGGCATGAGAAGTTTTAATTATGAAATGAGAAAAATATATTTAAATTCTAGTGGGGTAGGAAAGGAATTACCACGCCTGTAATTTTTCTGCAACTCTTACATTTAACTATAGATGGTTAGAAGTCTTAAAGAAAATATTTCTTGCCATAAACTATATACCGAGCATAACCGTTGTTTGAAAACAGGCATTATTTGATGTCCTGCCGTTATACAAGTTTTATTTACCATTCAAGTTGATTTGTTATGACTGTGGGTCTTTTGGGGGAAGAAATTAGTATCATTATAATATTTTGCTGCAACTCTTAGACTTAATAGTTAGAAGGAGATTTTAGAGAAAATATTTCCTTGTCACTTAGATGTTGTGCTTAGGTATTTGTAAAGAACTGCTGAGATTTAATATCTATCCATCATAGAGGTTTCATTTACCCCTGGGAGTTGGTTTTTGCTGTGACAATGGTTCCTATGCCCCCATGAGACATTATATTGACAGGCATTACAACTTGCTGATGCATAATATATGTCTCGAACATTTATAAGAATGTATTATATCTTCTGATCTTCTTAAAATGATCTTGGACTTCACCTAATGGAATTCAGCTAGTCATGATCTTTAATTTTCATGACACAACATACCATGCTATTCTGTATTCATTGACCTCCTGAGGACATAATTGATTTACTGATATGTTTCAAAGATGAACTATTGAGAATTTCCTAACATATGATATACCTATATGTTGTTTACTAAAGGATAATAGTATTGTAAGGACCTAGCATTACAGAGAACTCTAATGAAACAGTGTCAGTGCCTAAATAATATGTTTAGAGATGAAGGGTCGTGGTTTTGAGCACCAGATCATATCAGGTGTGCTTTGCTGTACCCAATAGGGAGCCAATACCTGGGAGATTCCCCATCATGATTGTTGGTTCCAAAGGCTACCATACTAATACTGTACCAGTTGGCTTGTATGGGTACTGAAGCCACTACTTGAGACCTTGCTTTAAGATTTTTATGTGAGAGTTGTTCACCAATTTTACATTGCTATTTGCTAAATATTTTGTCCGCTTTCCTGTGCAGTTAGCATTATTTGCATTTGTTTCTTTTAATTATCAGTGAGATATTTGTCTTTTACATTTTGCAATTAATACTTTTTGAGGGATGTTTGCAATTAAGATTTGGAGATATAATATATTGAAATTTCTCTATTTTTGTGATTTGACATGTTATTGGTGTTTACTTAGTATTTGTAAATGTGTCATTATTTGTCCACATCTTATAGGAGAGAGCAAAATTTGGAATTGTTACCAACATTATGAGAAGTTTGTAGCTTGCTTAGCATTAGAAGTTGCATGTTCTGTCTTTTCATGAACCTAAGCAGGTTTTAATGTCTTTTTTTTTTTTTTTTGGGTAACCCTTTTTGCAGATACTTGATGAGTATCTGGGTTGCGGCGTGGTCCTCTTGAATCCAGGTGAGATGGGATAAACTTATGGTGTTTGTGCACTTTTGTCCTTAACAATCCGTTCACGCTCTTTTTTCCGTGCAGGGCGGGGGGGTCGGGGGCGGGTGATGGAAGTTCACTGGTCATTTTTTAAGTGTTTAACTAAGATATCTGGTCTTTTGACTGTATTAACTTGTTTTCGATTGAGAAATTATTGGTCGCTGCAATGATCGTCCCCAAATCAAATAATATAAGGAGGCTCCCAGTCCTTGCCTTCCTTGCATTTGTTGCTGCGGTGACTGGCAAAGGGAACGGCACCTAAGGAAGTTTTGTAGTAGTCACAAATAATTAGTGATTACTGCTCATGTTATTATTACATATTGCGAGGTGGACTAATTTTACCTGCTCTTCTCCTTCTCTGAATCCAAATGCGAATACCCCCCGAAGCAAACAATAGAATCCCCAAAATAGAGCCCACTACAATCCCAACCATGGTACGTGAATGTGAATGATCTAATCCCGGACCTGAAACATTAGAACCATCTGAGTACATGATGAGCTTTCGTTTGTTTTCCTTTTTATTTTTTCATGATTTTATTTTTAGAGCATCAAGAAGCCCCACATATAAATTGGCATGAATGTTGGTTGCTCGACTTAGCCCGAGTTTGAAATGTGTTAGACCAACTTATCAGTTCATTACTTTGAGTCTGGGATTTTTTACAAAACTTCTAAATGGAGACAAGACTGAAAGCTTATATTTTGAGGCGGAGCGTGGTGTTTTGGGCAATCCTACTTAAAGGTTCCTTTCAGATGAGTCTTGGTGGCCCGAAATATCTACGACTATAATTTTAACTCCAAACTTGGTCCAAATTTTCTCAGGCCTAGAGTATGGCCCATCTGGAAGGCAGCCCAGCCTGGCGAGCCTCGGGCTATCCTGGACATACTTCCAATCCTATCATGAACACTTGAATGCAGTATAATTTATTGAATGGGTAGTAATGCAACAAAATAGTTTCTTTTAGGATTTGAATGGAAACGTGATTGTTTTAAAAAACTAAACATGCTAATGTAATAAGAGTTTATGTGAAACTATGAAATATAAAAATTTCGTTCAAGTAATCAAATATTTTGGATCATATTTAGCTGTTCATTAGCAAAAACAGGACCTAGTGAATCTGCAATTTGCGTAAGGAAGAACACAATTGAAACTCTACTACAAATAGCATTGGAAATAGGCCCAGGTGAATGAGACTTATTGGGCTGGGCCGACTTCAAGTTGATTATGGGGAAGGCTCAAAAGAGTTCGTATCAGATTTGAGCTTAAATATTGAAGCCCTTTATTTTTGATGCTAAGCTTGAGTGATTGGGCCTAACTTGAGTCCAATTTCAGAAAAGGCCCAAAATAGAGCCGAAAAGGCCTAGGCCCGGTTCAATTCCAAAATAGGCTGATCATTAGTGGATAATGGTTTGGTTTGACAAGTAATTATCACATGGACCAAGTTCAGTGTGCTACTCCAAATTCTGGGGTATATATATGGTAAATAATAGGCATTTTTTGTTTCATCTTAACTTGTTTAAATACAAAGAGGTAATGTGACTAGTTAGTATTGGACTAGTCCAATGGACCTGGTCCATCTAATAAGTAGATAGGTCCGATCCTATTATGTAGCTCGACTAGTTTGATTGCTATGCTAAGAAATATATTTTTGATTAGATGGTTGCTAATATAAAACTACAGTATTCTATCAAAAAAGGTAAAGCTACAATATAATAGATTGAAAGATTATTTTTTAATTGGATTTGGGCCAGCTTAGTTTTCGGTCCTAACTGATTTTTAGGCCTGGCCCAATTATCGGATCCAAGCCTGTGCTGATGCAGGGCTCGGGCTAGGATTATTTTCGAAAGCTTTGAGGATAATTAAACTCGGCCTGAAGCTCAAACAAAAAATAAAAAAAAATTAGACGGACACGGAAAGAGAAGTGGCATTGCCCATTTTGAGTCCTAATTACCAAGCCCGATTTTTAAAATTTCGATAAAATAGCCAATACTAAAGTCAGAGGTTGACTTCCGAGTTAGCCCCAATGGGTGTGTCTGCTACATCTAATCATTGTGCAAAGCCCGACTCACACCAAACAATACAAACTCGGCTACATATATATATCTATAATAGTGTACCGGTACAAATTGGTACTGATACCATATTTGGGACCGATGATGCACACATTTGCCATTTTCCAGCTTGCACTGATTCAATGGTATAAATCTTTCTAACGTGCAATTGCTAACCTCAGTAAATGAAACAATACATACCTAAATCGATCGCCGCTAGCCGAACATAAAGACGATCCTACCCACTAAAGGAAAACACGCTAGCTACATTGTCCAAATTCTGCAGCTGCTCCCGTTGATATTAGCACTAGCATAGGCCATGCAGGAATAATTCCTCAAGCACGTAGCCCTACATGCATCCAATCCCATGCTCCTATCCATAGTCGACCTCGATGTGTCCGATAGCTTTATATCCTTTATTGTCATAGACCCATCTATCCCATTCCGGTAGTCCAGTGCCATCATCCTCGTACACCCATCTTTTCCTTCTCTAAGGTTCCAATTTGTTGGCGACCTTGGCTTAAACCCCTGCAAGCAACTACATATTAGCAAGTCGTCCATATTACAGACCTCGTAAGCTCCGTATTATGACACATAATCACATTGATCCTTCGGCTCAGACATGTAGGAGCTCCACATATGGCTATCTTCAAGCCAGACAAGGCGTTGGGCAATGCCGGTGTAGTTCACAGTAAGTCTTATTATGAACGATGTGCTGGTGTTGTTGTACATGTAGAAGATCCCATCATTGTTGATGACAGAGTCTATTATGAAGATTTTATTGCGCAAAATATCTGAGATGCCACTCATGATTTGCCGATTCCATGGATCGACTTGCCATGGTTGTTTTGAGCCTTCCCACAAAATAATCTGGAGGTCGCCATGGAGATCTACAGCCACCATGTAGGGGCCCAGTGCTGGGTCGCTAGGACTAGTCCATGATGTCAGGTTACGGTTGGGGTGACTCGTTAGGTTCCATCCCAACTTCATCCCAAGGAGCAAAGTATCCGAAGGGTAGTTAGAGCTCTGCCATGCAAAGCTCCCAGAAATATTAGCCTCTTTCACAATGAAATTGCCATTGTCTAAGAGTCGCACAACTAGATTGGCAAGGCCCGACTAGCCCGAGGACCAGATGGTTTTAGAATTCTAGCCGTGATCGATAGGTTGTTATTGCGCTCGAATTTTTGCATAGATAAAATTATCCCTCACTAATTTTTTTTGACAAAACTATAATATTTCTTCACTTTTTCATTCATATTATTTTTATATATTTATATATATACTATTAAATTTTATTACTAATTATTTTAATTTGAGTACATAATTTTGATAATTATAATTAAATGACTAGAATTATCTTTAATTTTTTTATTTTACTTACTATTTTTAGTTAATTATTTATATAATATTAATTAATTATTAAATTAGATTATAAATTAACTAGTTATTTATATTATTAATAAAATTAATTATTAAATTAAATTATAAATTAACTAATTATTTATATAATTAACTTATTAATAATTTAATTATAAAATTATTTATTAAATTAAATTAAATTAAAATTAAATATTTATATAATTATAAATTATAATGATTATAAGTTTATATATTGTTTACTTATTTAGTATAAATTAGTGTTATAAATTGATAACAGTAATAATTTTTTCAAAAAATAGTTTGATAAAAATATTATATAAATATCATCAATCCTTTCTCTCATTTCTTCTATATCAAACAAAGGAAGGAATTATTTTTATTCATTCTTTCATATTTCATCAAATATATCAAAGATTCATCCATCATCTCTCTTATCTAGATCGATCTATCCTTTCTTTTATCCATCCATTTTCTTTTTCATCCATTCTTCTTCATCTATTTATTTATTTTTTAATTTATTTTTTTGTATCAAACAAAGCATAAAGCTTGCAGTACCTCAACTTGGACGGTCGATTTGTTGGATAAATCAGTGGATGAGGGGACTAAAGGGCCGCGTCATCTGGTCAGACCTATTCAAACTTCCCATGCCTTCTGCAATGACGTACATGGTCCTGGGCATTAAATTTCTGCCAACTAACCAACCATACATGATTTAGACCGCGATTTGACTGAATATAACGCGGACGTTGTATCAAGAATCTTGGAAAAGATGCATGATTTAGACCTAGAGACCAAGTTCTTCCCAGCAGCATCGATGGGGAGAACGGATCAACACTAAACCTCCACCACACGCATCCCACTTTGGGCTTTCAGACTTCGCCCAGGGGTGGAAAATATAAAAGGGTAGCCCCGCTGTAAAATAAGTTGGACAGTACGTTATGCACTTGGTAGATAACAACGTACCTTGTTTTCTGTTACGGTATTCTATCGTCAATAAGTTGTTTTGGATTTTAAACTTAAAAACGTTGTGATCTTTTGGAATTTCTGAAATCTGGACTAGAAAATTATGATTATCGGCATTCATGGCTTGCAAGGGTGCTGGGATTTTTCCGCTGGCCGATCAATCATGATATGATATTGCAACAGTATGATAAAGATTTATTTATTGCTGCCATACCAACCAATCCGACTAACCAATCTATAATAAATGGTAGTCCATCAGAGATTATCATAATTAGGAGGAATTATTAAGTAGACTTGTTCAATATGTAGAAAAATTATTAGGTAGACTTATTGACAAAGTATTTATGGATTTTAATTGACTCCCTTTTCATCTTATAGTCAATCATGATCAATCAGAATTAGCAATTAATAAAAAATAACTATTATATGAATTTTTTTATTAGCTTTGCTTATGGTAGAATGAGTCTATAAAATAATTTTTCCATAAGTAGGCTGGTTGTTGGTGGGGACATAATTATATAAATGGGTTATATATTGTTTTGTTATATAGATTGGATGGGTCATGAGTGAGAAATGGATCTCTCGATGATAAACATTGACTTCTCATCATGGGTGGTAGGATAATGAGTGATAAAGGATAGATCTAATATCTATCAATCTAGATTTAATTCGTATAGATCAAAAATTTAAAATTAAATTTGATCATTTTATTAAATAAATAATTTAGATCAATCCATAATGGATTAGAACAAGTTAAATAAATTAAATGGTTATATATTTCCACCTCTAATTCTCATCTACAAGAAAAACCCCACCATCATTTCGGACTTGGGATCCCAATCATCGAGTCACATCAAGTTACAATTTCAATGAAAATTATCAACGAAGAATTTTGCTTTCATTTTAAGCATTCCATCCATTTGTGTTCAGGTTGTATCATTTGCACGAAAGGATGATTGGTCTTTCTTTCATGACATCAATCATTGGATAATGCTACACACAAATCTCAAAGCAATCAAAACTATTTTATTCATTCATTTGCACATATATATCTTGAACCGATCATTGTGCAATCTGATGATGGATTCATGTGATGGAAGATGAATGCTTCTTTTGCATGAAAGGTACAACCTTCATCCCTTTGCAAACTCTAGTACAGAGGCTTGCTCCATGCCTTAAAACGATCATCTCCCTGATCCATGCTAGCCTGATGATCCAAGTAGGATGCATGGGGAGGTTGGGCCACCATCATGTTCATAAAGCATAAGAGAGAGAGAGAGAGTAAAAATGTAATGAAGAAACTGCACACAAAAAAAAGGAGAAGTCTAATAACAATTAGTTTGAATGTAACGGATGTTGAGGAAGGCAGGACCACTTCAATTAAGTAAGCTCCTAATAAACACACTTATACCAAATCTAATATATCCAAAGTAATGGACAGATCTTGGATCCAAAGACATAAATGATTCAAGCTTATTTCCATAAAAAAAATTCCCTCCTAAAAATAGATAGACTAGATTTATCCCCTCTCTTCTTTCATTTTTTTAAGAAATTTGCTTTGAATCAAATAGTAGAAGCTATATGCAATAAAAATTTCAATCAGTCATGTGTGTATGTGGGCGCACACGCGCGTAGAGAGAGAGAGAGAGAGAGAGACTTGATCGTGCTTGAACAGTTCTCCGTTCATACGTGTGTGAGCAATTTAGAGGACATAGATCGCATCCAATGGCTCAAATCATCAATTTGGGGTTCTCATCATCCAATTCACAAAGGTGTAGCTCTATAGTTCATTGTGCAATTAATTGCTATATGGTGATAGTGTTTCCAATATCTTACAACTAGCTCCTTCCATTCATATATCTTGGTTTGTCCTTGTACCATATGAAGATTTTGAAATAATGTTGGATGCCACTCCTGAAGAAGATGAGTACTAGACTTATAGCATGGAAAGGGAGACCACTCTCTAGGAGAGGTAGAGTCACTCTTATCAACTCCATTCTCTTAGCATTATCTTCCTACCTTATGGCCCATCTTCAAACTCTCCAGATGGGTGGTCCATAGAATTGATCAGATGAGAAGAGCTTTTCTTTCGAAAGGAAAAGACAATGTCAATATATTACATTGTCTAATGAGTTGGGATAGCATTTGCTGCTCAAAGGAAGGTGGTCTTAGAATCAATAGTGTTAGGAATATGAACCTTTCTTTCTTTTGCCAAGTGGGCATGGAACTGTTGTCGCATTGAACAAGGATCTCACAACATTTTAGAATGGCATAGGTTTTTGATAGAAAAATGCAATCATATTAGATTTTAGGAAGATGTTTGGACTGCCTTGTGAGAATTTTTCTAATTATGGGCTACTATTAATTAATTAATTAATTATATTTTATTAAAAGTAGGCTGATTATGTGATCTAGATTGATAGACATGCATGTAAGCCCAATATTATTTATGATCCATTTGTTATGGGCTAGATGCACCTTATACTGGGTTGGTATGGTTATGATGGCACAGTGTAGGCTTTGATCCAATATGAGCCCATGATGGATGGGGCCTATTAGGATTTTATTTTATTTGGCTAGGTTTTATCTCTACTTTCTATAAATACCATAAGACTAGTTCTCTGGCTTATCCCATCGAATAGCTGTCTGTTGAGAGAAAGCTGGTAGAGAAGGATCTGATTCTCAGTATTTGTCTGAGCATTAACCGCTACTATTCTTGATAAATCAATGGCGAACATAGGTACACATCTATCTTTTATATTCTAATCTTCTGCATAGATTCATGCGTAATCGTCTACATGTGGTATCGAGCAGGAATTTGTAGGGGATTAAAATCAATAAAAAAAAAGAAAGAAGAGGGATTGGTGGGAAAGAGGGTTGGTGGTTCTTCCCACCGCGCCCTTCTTCTATTGCTACAGCCGCCTGCCCTTCTTCATTTTCCATGGGTGATCGACGATTGGCTAGCACAGCATAGGATGCGGCGATCGATGCTATTTCTTCACCGCCGCTAGATGGGCCCCATCAAACAAGCAAAAAAAAGGAAGGGAAGGAGGAGGCCATTGGCTCCTCCTCGCCATGAGCTCCTCCACTCCCATGGGCAGTGGAGCAGCGTCGGCAATTAATCGACATGGCCGATGACATGATAGCGATTGACCTCCCATCAATCGTCGGATTCTCGTTTGACCCTTTGCCGCATGGGTTCTTCACGGCTGCTAGCCTCCTTGGCCGCCGACGGTGGGTGGCGAACCAAAGTTTGGCTACCGACCATGATGGCCGGGTTTTGGACGGCGTCCGTTGGGCCAAATTTGAGGCGGAGAAGAGGGTGGTGAGCCCACCTCTCCACTACGCAAAGGAACAAAAAAAATAGAGAACCCATCTGAGGGAGAAGATGGCCAAACGAGTTTTGGGTTTTGGATTTAGACCCAAAATCCAAACCCGATTTAGTGTTTAGGCCATTGTGTTGCACTTTTGCATTTTAGTCCTTATCAAATTCAATATTTGATTTTAGTCCAACTAAAATTATAGTTTAGTCCTTGTAATTACAAAAATTTATTTTTGGTCCAACAAAATTGCATTTTAGTTCCTATAATGTAATTTTTTGTATAAAATCTCTGTTTTGCAATTAAGCTCCTATTGAAGATTATTATTTTATATTAGTCCTTCAAAATTTTAGTTTGCTTCCTAAAAAAATTATTTCTAATAATATTTTTTAAAAAATTTATATTTGATATTATTTTTGGCATAATATATCTTTTGAACTATACAAACATGTTACTGTACCTGTGGAATGTGATATTATACTATGTTATGATCAGTGGGATGTATTTTGTTAAGTATCCCATAATGAACTTGATTATTTTAGGTATGTAATTCTCTATATGGATAATTTTATAGATTAGCATGAATATTTATCATCAAAATAATTTATTTATATTAGTTCATAGAACTTTTCATCATGAGAGGGATATTTTCTAGTTATAACATATAATTACCTGCCCAAGGGGGTTATTGTGTGTTTTAACTAGAAATTATGCGGACCATTATATCACGAGGATACTCTGATTTTCAGGATCTGTCTATCGAAAGAAGAGAGACTTCTGAATGCTAGGATATTTTTTTTTGTAGTTTCGTATAAAGAGCTCTTATACATATTGCATGTTCTGCCCAAAGGAGAATATGTGATATAGTATTTGGGCTTTTATTTATGGTTTATATCACTGTATGACTATGTTGTTTGTATATATGCTCATTATCTAATATTTTACATTCCTACTATTTGTCTGTACAATTTCATTTGGTGTTAATAATAATAATATCATTGTTAAAGTCTTGAGTGGATCAAATTATAAAAGTTGAAAATAAAATATGAAATTTGCTTTAGGGATTGCTGACATTGATCTGATATTATGTGAGAATAAATCTGATGATCTTAATGACCAGAGTATACCAGAATAGAAAGATTATTTTGTTAAGTGAAAAAAATCTAACAGGCTTAGCTTAATTACTATTAAGAGATCAATTTTTGAGTATCTTTTAGGTGGTCTGCTAGAGATCAATAGTGCTAAAAAACTATTTGATACTATAGGACAGAAATATCTTATATCTAAAAATACTAAGTTTAGATGTATGATGAAAGAATTGACGATCATGAGATATGATAATATTAGGAATATCAGAAAATATATTCTGAAAATGATTCATCTCCAAACCAAACTTAAGGATCTAAAAATTGAATTGCCTGACTCTTTTCTAGTGCCTCATGCTTTAAATTTCTTACCTACTGAATTCTTCTAGATCAAAATTGCCTATAATACTTTAAATAAAATCTAGAGTATTAATGAGTTGATTACTAAATGTGTTGTTGAGGAAGAAAAACTAAAAAAAAAAAGAATGAGATTGTCCTTCTTTCCTTCCAATCAAAATCTCATTCTGGCAAAGATCTTATGAAGAAGAAAAAGAATAAACCTGCTGTTCCTAAATAATCTCAGGATGCTAAAAAACATGTTAACAATCCTAATCAGAATCATTCTATAGGAGGTCTTAAAGTTATCATTAGAAAATGTATCAAATATTTTTATTGTAAGAAGAAAGGCCACATAAGAAGTCAATGCTACAAGTTTAAGTCTTGATTAGAAAAGAAACAAAAATAAGAAGGTAAGCTCCTAACTCTTATTTATTATAAGTAAATATAGTTGATGTTCCTATTGATTTTTGGTAGATATATAGTGGTGCCACAACTCATGTTGCCATTTTTTTGTAGGAATTTATAAACAAGAGAAAACTAAGCCTGAAAGAGACACTACAATAAAATAGATCTTTTGCGATGAATTTATTTGCGACAAAAAAAATTTTATTGCAAATAAGCTTATTAGCGATGGAAAAGAAATTCCATCATAAAAAAATATTATTTATGATGAAAAATTTTTTTCGTTGCAACTAATCTATAATTTATGATGGAAAAAAATTTTCATCACAAATTATGATTATTTATGATGAAAAGTTTTCATCGCTAATAAGCTATCATTAATAAATAATTTTTAAAAAATAAAAAGATAAAATATTAGCGATGAAAACTTTTCATCATAAATAATAGATCATTAGCGATGGAAAAAATATTTCTATCATAAATGATCGATTATTTATGATGAAAAATTTTCATCGCTAATAAGCTATCATTAATAAATAATTTAAAAAATAAAAAGAAGAATTATTAGCAATAAAATATTTTCATCATAAATAATAGATTATTAGTAACAAAAATTTATTTTTCATCGCTAATAATCTATTATTTATGATGAAAAATTTTCGTTGCTTATAATAAGCTGTTGTTAATAAATAACTTTTAAAAAATAAAAAGATGAAATATTAGTGATGAAAACTTTTCATTATAAATAATAGATCATTAGCGATGGAAAAAATATTTCTACCATAAATGATCGATTACTTAAGATGAAAAGTTTCCATCGCTAATAAGCTATCATTAATAAATAATTTTTAAAAAATAAAAAGATAAATTTTTAGCGAGTGGAATATTTTTATAAAATAATATATTTATTTCTCGATGGAATATTTCTATTGTAAATAATAGATATTAATGGATGAAAAATTTATTTTCCATCGCTCTATAATTATTATTTACGATGAAAATTTTCTTGCTAATAAGCTATCATTAATAAAATAATTTTTAAAAATAAAAAATTAAAAATATAGGCGATGAAAGTTTTCATTCGATAAATATAATATATAATCATAAATATTAATTGTTATTATGATTTAAAGGAGGGATCTACAATCAAGGAGGATTCAGAATTTGATAAGTAAGATCTAATATTTTTTATGAATCTCTCTTGCAATAATAGTATGCAATATAAATCTAATTCATTAGCATTATGGCATTTTTCACTGATTATTATTGATTATTACAATTCATTATATATCAATTAATTATATGCATACGTTAAAGCATTATAGTTGTTAGATGTGTGCTTTAGAGCTAGATTAGCTAACACTTGTAATATACTTCTGGAATAAATTTTATATTTTTAATTTTAAAATTAATCAAAAGGATTATTTTCGTCATAATATGTGTATTTAAAGTATCTTGTTGATATATATCCATGAGTTAATGGTAATGATAATTCAATATTTTCAAGATGTTAAAATTTAAGACATAAAATTTTCATAATTAACTCATAAATTTGCTCCTGACCATAGGATCTATTGACCAAGATTGAATGATCGATATAAAAAGATTGGTGTACGAGATCGATTTCTTAGAATAGATTGAATTTTGAGTCTACGACCTGTAGAGACATGGAGTGAGATGTATAAGTACTCGTTAAGAACGAGAGTACTGAGCATGACCACCTCGAGCAATTAAAAAGAGAATTTATTCTTCTCGTCGATGACTGGCTCAATGCCTGCGTGTTTTGTCAGTTCTTTGATCTGAGGTACATCAGTAGTTCACCTTTGAAGGTGTTATGGTTTTGACTACAACCATAACTCCATCCTCTAGCCATTTAAAAATTTTGAAGTGTATTGTTGGCTATAGGATGTTTCATTATAGAAATATAGATTACACTAACAGTAAGATCTTATTTATCTTGGTAATGAGATGTAGCCCTATGAGTGAATCAGTCGAGATCGAGGTCTTAAGCCTATGGCCACGACAGTGTGAAGATGATAGAAAGATTTTTCTCATTAGAATTTCACAGTCAGACTCGGAATCGAAGATTAATTATATGACGGGATGTTGGGGTTTGACGAATTCACCTTAACCCTAATCCTGTTTGGGGCTCAAATAAAGATCCAATCACACAAGTAGTTGCATTAAGAGGTTCACTTTCAGTTCTGATGCTTGCCACTATGTACTGCTTAGGTGTTATTTGGTGGATTTTGGAGAACTTAAGAAATGGATCTTGATGATCGATATTCTAATTGTATGAATCGAAAACAAACACAGTGTCGAGGCGACTGATCTATCGAAAGATCTTTCGATGATGTCGATGACTAGAGATTAATGACATATCTTATTATCATATGAACGGTAAACGCTAAACTGAATCACAAAATAAATATAAGGTATTGTAGATCTAGATGTGATCAATTAGATTAACTCATTAAGTGTTGATTGATTTTTGATTAGACTCCAATCAGATCTCAGAACAGAAAATCGTGTTAGCACACTATATGCCTGATATCTCCTTTTGTAGTTTTTTTTGGATCTATCCTTCGATTGAGTTAAATTTGATTTTGACTCAAATCTTCTGTGATCAATAAAATAAATTTATTTTCATCTAGCTGGAACTTGTCCACGGTCAGATTAATTTTAAAAAATAAATCCATTTTGAAATGCAATTGGACTAGGTCAATAGTTGACCCAATTGAGGAGATTAGGGCGCGTCACAGGATCAGAACCTTCTAAAAAATTTTTCTAGAACTTTTTTTTAGCTATGTTCTATGTGATAGGGCCTCGAGTTCACTGGGGGACTGACATATCTGGGTGCTGCTAAATTTGGTGATTTTTGGAGCGTGCCTCAGACTTGGTTAAGAATGGAGTTTAATTTGGGATCAAACTCTGTGAGAGACCAGAGTCCTAGGCTCTGCGACTCTTCCTTATCATCATGCATCAACCTTTGGGAGATGTTTTTGGTCGACCAAACCTAATAGAATTAGGTTGTAGACATGGGCTTATTAAGCTTCTAAAGTTCCTAAGTTATCATAATTTGATTGCTTGATAAAATGGGACTTCTTAGGTGGTGCAGCGAGTTATTAAAGCCCTGCGCCTTGGTTTTAGGATTTTTTGATCAACCATCGCTTTATGCTACCACATAACCTCCTCCATGCCCATCTAGAGCTTCTCGCCTTCTTCTCTACGTCCACCAGAGTTGGTGAGGTTTTCAACCATCAAAAGTTGAGAAAAGTTGAGGTAAACAGATGGATTGATCTTAGATCAGAGATAGGGTCGTGCCTTCCAAGTTTATTTGAAGATTCACGAAATCAGTCCAGATCTGATCTTTTGAGATAGATTACAAAGACGCACATCCAGATCCACCTGAGCTTGCACTCTAGTAGAGACTAGATAAATTGCGATGGACTATATCTAGAAGACCACCGAATGATAATAATCATCAGGTTTAGGATCAAAACTATTTACCCAGACCAAGATAAAAAAAATTAATCCAAATTTAATTTTTAAATTTTTAGTTTTAATATAGATCTATTAGGATTAGATCTGAGATGTCTTAGATCTGGATTTAAATCTTTTTAATTTTTTTTTTTAAAATGGTTCTTCAGCATCTAATCAGATCTATAATGATTCTATGCGGCGGAAAATCAGGCTATTTTTTCCTTTTTCAAACTGGTTCAGAACTGCGTTAGCAGTTCTGAGATCTATTTTAGATCTGAAATTTTATTTTTATTTATTGATTTTAATATTAAAAAATTTAGATTCACATCAGATGTTGATTAGATTTAAAAATTTAAAATAATTAAAATTTAAATATTAGATCTATAGTGTATATGATGATGACTAGACTAGTGTATAGATAGTTCTATTATAGTCTAACGTGTAATTATATTTTAAATTTAATTAAATATAATTATTAAATTGTATTTTATTTTTTTTTTTTGATGTTATAAAATATTATAATAGATTCTAAAAATAGAAAATATAATTTTTTAATTTAATTTATTATATGAGATTATGAAAGATTCATTTTTAGACTAGTTTGTAGAATGGTTTTCTATGAACTATCTAGAATAGGTTTTTATTTGTGATGTGATTTCGACTTTAAATCTTATTTTTTTAGATATTATATATGATATATATTAGATCTGAAATGCAATGGCATGTTTATTGAGTTATGAATACAGTGAGATTGTGATGCAGGCATGTTAGGTTAGATCATTAATTGTATATGTGGTTATATGATTTAGATCTAACTTATTTTATAGTAAAAATTATATTTCTGTATTTACATAAGAATAAAAATAGGGATTTAAGGTCCTTCTCCTTTCATTCGATGGGGTGTTCCTTATGGCATGTAGGGTGTTGCATGTTCGTCCTTAATCACAAATTAGGAACTTACTTTTCTATTAAAAACTTAGATCCCTGAATCTTAAATGAACGTGTTTTTAATTATGAACCCAAACTTAATTAAGAATTAAGATTTATGAAACCAATTGAATCTTAAAATTATGAATTTTTAGATCTTAATACTTTAATAAAATTGAGTTTGGGCTTGAGTAGGCTCAATTAGGTCTCAGAGCGGGTGATCAAACCAAATCAGAGTTGGTTAGGTGGGATCAAACATTACTTAGAATTAATCAGTCACATCCAGTAGGATTAAGTCGTGCGGTCAAGCAATAGGTCCAGGGACTCAAATCAAATATGGTTGAACCAAGCTCCAAGATACTAATTTAGCTCCATAGTTTGAGCCTAATATTGTAGGCTAACCTAATTGTGGTCTGATTCGATAATTTTGTATCTAAGAGTAAGTGCTGGTACGATAAGACTGAACTAATTTTTTTAGGAGCTAACTAAGACCTAATACGTTTTTAATCGAGTTAGTTGGCCACAGTCCCTTCCACCGATCTTACTCTATTCTTGGTCATTTGTGTTGACCCAGTTCTGATTTGAGGTTGGCTAATCCCACCACGACTAGATTAGTCCATAATTGTTATAAATCTTAGTCAGGGTTCAAGTTTAAAGAACTCTAACCACCACAACTCTTCGTAAGAAACTATTAAGTCAAAATTTCCACCATTGCAGATGTACGAGCTCTTTTGGCGGCTTGATTGAATTCTCGATTGGTTATTAGTGTGTCAGTTATATCGACAACAGATTGCGAACCATATACATGATTTAGGCATCTGGAATGCTACGGGTTGGAGGAATGGATTGACTTAATATTTTTGGACCTATCTGGTGAGGAACCTAATCAAAATACATTCAATTCGCGTATATAAATGGTGGTCTAACTAATAGAGAGTTAGCGTAATTTCGGGATACAGTGATGATTCATGAATTAGTGATGACTCAGATTGAATAACCATGATTAGGTAGAATCATGGGATGTAAAGTTGTCACTCATCGTTCGATCCTCGATACCTAATAACTGTTAGGTGAGTATGGTGAGCATAATGCGATAGGACTGCATATCTCACTAGAAATCTTATCACAGGATTTCGCATCTCTGCAGGAGTGGTAGGAATTTCCGAGAAAATAGTGAAAATCTAGATTGTTAAAATTAATGAATTTTTTTAGTATAATCGGTTAAGTTTAATTACAAAATCTATCTTAGAAAACTTTGACATCTCTACAGAAAAAATATCTACGTCAATAATCCACTTAGCCCGCGTATCTGCGACACCCATAGACTGATCGAATGTCCATACTACAAGGATTACGCTCCAAAAGCTTTTAAAATTATTTTGGATTTTAAAAAGAGTTGACTCATGTGTTGGAACACGGATCCTTCTTCACCCTTGCATACTTGCAGCCAGTGCGCATTACTCGCTGAAATAAGAAAGCATCTCTAAAAAGAGTGGAGGATGAGATAAAAAGCTTAGGTATTACATATTAGGCTTCGACTGTTTGTATTGTAGCTCCAGCGCCAACATGGCAGAGACATTAAAGACGACTAACCAACACAAATATTGGCTCACTTGCAACTGAGTTTGTTTTGCGCGTGAACAAAGTTGCGGTCGTCAAATATCAAGTCACTACAATAGACATTTAAGGCTAGATGATGTCATGAGCATGGGCAGTTGTTCAAGCATCATTGTTTAATGATGATCAAAACTT